>VWYK01089658.1:273516-331412 GCA_013399775.1 Semnornis frantzii
GCGGGGCGGCCCCTTCACCGCCTGCTTTAAAGGGGCTACCGGCGCCGCCAACGCCACGCGTGTCCGCCAGCTAGGTAGAGTAGTGTGGGTGGTTCGGCCATGGTCCCACGGTTCCCCCAACCCCGAAGTGGAGCAGGGAAGGTGGCTCGGCTGTGTTTGAGGGCAGTGTTCTCAGAGGGTGCAGCTTGCAGTTTATCCTTCTTTAGGAGTGGGTTTCGAAGGCTGAAAGCGGTCCGGGCTCGTTCACCTTGTCCCGTGTGGTGGGTCTGTACCTGAACTCCATAACTCTGTCCCTGTTCATAACAAAAGTCTTCACAGCAGTGCTGCCTTGATCATGAACAACCGGATCCTGAAAGGTTCCAGGAAGCGAATCGAGCAGGAAAAGGTGCCTTTCTTAGACAGATCAGCAGAACTGCCTTACCCAGGACAATCCACACGTCCCTGGAAGCTGGGCCACCACACCCCGCATCTCTTCCCTAGCAGCTCACTCTGTGCCTAGCTTTGCCCTTGGGGCAATGGAGCAGACAAAGTGATGACCAAATGCACGTTTGTATCAGCACTACCCCGGTCTCTGTCTTCCCAGCAGGTCCTCGACGCGTGGCATAACCGCAGCCCTCTTCCCCGTTGGGCTTTTAATTACATTATAAAGTTGCTCAAGGCTTACACTGGCAGGTCATTAGTGTTCATATGAATTTAATTTAATCATAAAAAACTCTTCTCACTCCTTAGCAGTTCCCTAAATGTGGCTCCTTTTTATACTGTTAACTTTGCTACAATCACCCCAGAGAATTAATAGAGGCACAGGCAGGTTGCCAGAACTTTATTGCCTGCCCCCCTTACCCTCCCAAAGGGCTTATCTTCATCCTTCTCCTGCTCAGATAAGCCCCAAACCGTGATACCCCCTCACGGATGTCTGCAGGAAGGATGCTAGTTTGTCTGAAGGGTATATCATGCCACTGGGGGCCACTGCAGTGTTGGTTTACCTACGGAGCAGACACACATTGCCCCTTTCTCTGCCTTGGCCTTCTTGTCACTCCTCAGTCAGACACATATTGAAGTTAGGTAGGCAGGAGGCCATGTAGAGGTCCTGAAGATCCTTTCCCTTCCTTTTGCTATCAGGAAGGCCCTGACATTTATGAGGGATGCTGGGGATGGACCTCGAAGTGCTAATCAAGAGTTGAAGCCTGAGGAAGCACCAACAGGCAGCAGAATTGCAGTTTTTGGTGTTGTGTGACAGAGCTTTACTGGTTTAAAAAGCTCTGAAAGATTCATTAATCCTCCAAAGGATGACAAGGGAAACAGCCAAAGCAGCTGTGCATCATGTTGGTAAGAAAGGAAGTGTATATTGAGGAGATATGGAATACTGGAGAGAACTGATAAAAGGAGGAATGAAACATGTACTTGGCTTCACATGCTGAAAGGAGAAACTAAGGTAGAGAGCTGCTGAGGACACTGCAACTGAGCAACACTGAGAAGAATGTAACCTGAAAAGCTGAGGATGGAAAGGCCAGGCAAAGGGATCACAGGGGTAATTGGATATGTGAAGAACAAAAAGAAGCACAGAAACACACTAATCAAATTCAATCATAGATGATAAATTGCAAGGCAACAGCAATTAAGTGATGCAGCTTTAGGAACACTATGACTGCAGCTCTCCCCCTTGCTTTGGGTGCTGGTTTGCTCTAGTTAGCAGGAGCTGTGGGACTGCCAGGCATCCCAGGAGAGGGAGACTGCTCAGTACACTGGCTGTGTGTATGCAGAGGTGGTCTGGTGCAGTCTGGTAATTTGGTTTTACAGAAGTGCACAGAATCACCTTACAGCCCTATGCACTGAAAACAACACAGTGAGATTGATCATCCTGCTGCCCAGTGAGTCAGTACATTAACACAATGTTGGCCACCAAGACGCCGTAGACTCATTACCCATGAACTCTAGGAGCAGTCTGCAGGGAAAAAAAAAAATTTAAAAACNGTCACTTCCCGGTGCTGCCCCGGAGTCGCCGCCAGCTTCTCCCGGCTGCGCGTTGCTCTACGAACCCCTTCGCAAAGAGCCCGCCCAGATCTGCAGCTATTCACGAGCACCTCTCGCAAATTTCCCCCACTGGGTCCCGCACAGGGTCACCACCGGAGCTGCCCTCCCAGCGCGGCGATGTCCCTGCCCGCCTAACCGGCGGCACGGGTCTGGGGGGTGAAGCGGCAGCGCATCCCCCCCGCTGGCAGNACCCATCTGGGAAGAGCAAATTGAGAACACAATTCCAAGAACATTTTGACCTATAGATGCAGCATTTGTGAAGGAGCTGAACTGTATTTTCTTGCCATTTTTTTTTTCTAGCTATAGCAAAGTGATAGCTGCAACACAGAGAGATGCTGTAGGACAGTGGGTGTGCTGGACAAGTGGTTAATAAACAGCTGGGGCCCAGCTGCCACCAGCTGCCCCTTATCAGAGATGCACATAGCCTTTGGACATTCACTTGCTGAAAAATCCATTTTCCAGTGCCAAAGGTCTCCACATGAGGATGTGGACATGGAAAAGGACAATTTATGAATGACTTTCAAAGCATCATGCATCTATCTGCTCCAAGGACCAGAACCTGGTCTCCTGACTTCACCCTTCCAGATATCTTCTTTGTACTGCCCTAGATGCAGCCCTATGACAGCCATATGCTGCTGGGCTGTCAGGCCATTTCTGTAGACCTGGTATAAACTGTGTGTATCAGGCAGCTGGCTCGTTACACACAGTGTGTTTTTTTATTCATGTCTTCTAGCATAAATCCACCCTAGGTCTAAGAAAGCTGGCATAGGGTCAAGCAACTGCACAAAATCAACTAGAAGCACTTAAGCATCAGCATCACTTCCCCAGCACCATCACCTGCTGAAGTGACTCCATCGTTCCTGGGCCCTGACAGAGAGACCCATCAGTTGACATCTTATGAGCACTCAGGAACAAGCAGAGTTGGAAACAATTGCACCTAATGCTGCAAAATAGCTGCTGTGTTTAATTAACAAGTCTGATGAGAGCTGTTGAGACAAGTGGAATGTGGTTTTGCATGCTGACCTGGTCACCTCCCAAGGGAATTATGCCAGAAAGCTAGTTTGGAGGCATACAACTTAGCTTAGGTGCTACTGCATCTCTGTAATTTATCATGGAAACTGCCAAAAATTTGCCAAGGAAGCCCAAACAAAGGGTTTGCTTTGAAAGTCCCATGCCTGGCCCATACCTCTGGTGTTGTGGCAGAAGGAGCAGCAGAGAGCTGACAGTAACACATCATATGATGAAGTTAGGTGGTGCATCTGAAGGAAATTGTTAAGCCAAACAAAATAACTGCACAGGAGAGCTCACCTCCTACTCAAGAGTAAAGATCTCCTCAACCCGTGTGCACTCTCTTTCTGTCAGGATCAGCTGGGCAATATAAAGTGAGAGGGCAAATGACTTCTGAAAAGTCAGCCTTCAGTTCAGCTGTACAAATGGGTTTCAGTTTGGCTGTAAGCAGGCTCCAGCTGTTTGAGCACATCTGGGCCATCCCTGAGATCTGTCAGCTGTCAGGAATGGAACGAGGAAGCTCCTCACCATCGGCCCAGACCTGCAGAGGAAACACTATCTGCAGTTGTTCTGGCAGGGAGACTCCACTATTGCTGATGCTTCTTAATTAGAGGATTGTATGTGTGCCAGGTGGCTAAATGTTCCTGGTCCTTCCCTGTGCACAGAACAAATTAATCCATCTTTCTGGAGCTCTCTCACAAAGATTAGTAAAAAATGATTCTCCTACCACAGCAGAGGGCAGGTCTTGGCAGCTGAAGCCCAGCAGAACAGTGATTACCCACTGTATACCCAGGGCTGGATTGCACTGATTATTAGCTGCCACTAGGAACAATTTTCTACTGCTTTAACCCCAGTATTGCAAGTTTTACCTGTGTGGTGTGGATGCCACCCATCAGCCTGGCAGCAGGTACAGCAGCAGCGAGAAGCAGATCACATAGAGGTGATGTTCAGCCTGTAGGTCAGTGCAGGCTGTTCTTGCACACAAGTGCCAGTGAGCAGAGGACCCCTGGAAATCTCCTGAGGCCATTCTTGGAGCAGGAGTCAAAGTCCTGAAGCACGGATAAGAAGCAGAGGTCTGGTGAAAGGTGTACCATGATGAATCCAGTGAAAAGAGTGAGCAAAACACTCTTTCAGTGGAATGGGACAGCTCAGCTCCGTCTCTGTGCTTCTGCAGGCAGCAGCTGGGCTCGGGAGGCCAGGGCCACTGCCTCAGTGTGCATGCCATCTAGTGAACGAGAGAACGAAGAGCAAACATCACCCTTCATCCCCTGCAAGCCTGGAAACCAGGCCCAGGGGAGTCCCAGTGCGTGATTGTGAAGGCAGGTGGAGCGTCAGGGGAACGTCTCCCTGCCACGCAGCCCCATTCCACCCAGGAGAGGAGCAACAACAGCAAGGTGCAGCCACCAGCTTCTGGAGAAGCTTGGCTTTCTCCAGCCTGAGGTAGTTCCATGCTTGGAGAACTAAACCAGTGGGCAGCGCAGCTGGAGAACACACAGCAGCATTTGGCCTAACAGAGTGCAGATGGCTTTTGAGGGATGTGCTTTCAGCAGTGGTCTCACCTTTAGCTGTCTTCCTGCAGCAAGGGAGAGAGAGCAGATGCAGCCATATGAGGAAGGCAGTTAGGCACAAGCCCCAGCTCCATGACTCTCCCTATCTGCCCTGCTTTTTCTTCCCCCAGAGAGTTTCATCATCTCTATCAGGAACACTGCAAAAGCCTTTGGACAGCTCAGGGGAGCTTGGAGCCCAGATGTGACAGGATACAAAGTGAAGAGCAGTAACAAGGAGAACTGAGAATGCTTCAGCTGCTGCAGCACCAGTAACTTCTCAGAGCTGTCATCTCTATTTTTAAAAACTAAGAAAGATTTCTACTTTCGCTCTGTTTTCAACATTTCAGCAGGGCAGAAGAGCAGATAATAGTTATTTCTGGAATAACTCTTGACATACAGCTGTAAACCTAAGGGTCTTCATGGTTGAAGCTTCCCTCAGGCACTGCCAAGGACATGCAGATGAAGTTAAGTGCTCCCATGAAATTCTTCGCTTCACTGGGATACATTGAGATTGTTTTTCACCAGCATGTCCCAGGAGACAGTGCAGCCCTAGTACATGTAAACAAAGATGTCTGGTTCAACTGCTTCAATACTTACCTGCTGGAGGGAAGAGGCGTGCTTTGCTGTTGTCCTCCAGCCACAGTGCTGCCCTGCTGCAACTTACAGTACCAATTCCCTCTCCCTTTCAGCACCTCAAGTCCGACCTCACAGCCTGCAATGTTGCCTAAGCGGGGTGGACAGTGACACCAAGGTCATTTCCAGCATGAAACCCAAGGTGGAAACTGGCAGGCTCCAGAGCAACCTAATAAAATAGGTAGCAATGTGCTCTTGTGGCTGAGAAGGACAATGGCATTCAGGGGTGTATTAGAAGGGCTGTGGTCAGTAGGTTGAGGGAGGTTCTCCTCCCCCTCTGCTCTGCCCTGGTAAGGCTGCAACTCGAATATTGAGTCCAGTTCTGGGCCCCTGAGTTTAAGAAGGACCTCAGGGAACTGCTTGAAAGAGTCCAGCACAGAGCCACAAAAATGATTAAGGGAGAGGAACATTTTCCTTACAAGGAGAGACTGAGGCAGCTGGGTCTCTTTAGCTTGGAGAGGAGGAGACTAAGGGGTGAGCTCATTAATGTTTATAAATATGTAAGGGGTGAGTGCCAAGAGGATGGAGTCAGGCTCTTCTCGGTGACACGAAACAACAGGACAAAGGGCAATAGGTGAAAGTTGATGTACAGGAAGTTCAACGTAAACATGAGGAACTTTTTTTTTCATCGTAAGAAAGAAAACTGTTCCAAAACATTGGAACAGGCTGCTCAGGGGGGTTGTGGAGTCTCCTCTGGGGATATTGAAAACTCACGTGGATGCATTCCTGCATGATCTACTCTAGATGATTCTGCTCTGGCAAGGGAATTGGACTAGATGATCTTTCAAGGTCACTTCCAACCCCTAACATTCTGTAAATCTGTGAAAAATAAGGAGAAACCACAACAGCTCCACACACTCACATCAAAGCTGCCCTTATACACACACATCCTTGTTTGGTGTAGAACATCTGGATGAAGAAGAGTCATAACTATACCAGAAGGCAAAAATCTCTGAACAGGAATAAAGTAAGACCACACAGACTTCGTGGTTGATTACAGGGTTGGGGGGAGATTTTAGGAGCCATCTGAGGAAGCAAGCAGAGTCCCTCCCTGCACTGACAGGGGAAGACATGGTTTGTACCATGGCCCTCTTAATGTATCCCTAGGATCCAAGCACTCAGCCAAGGACCGCATGGGAGGAAAGAGGACGGCATCCCTCAGATCAGCTTGTCCACCAAAGCACGGGACCTGAGGCATTTGCCTGACATTTGTTAAAGCCAGTAAGCTAATGAAAAGGGAAGGAAGTGCCACAGAGGGTGGCTTGCACTCCGGAGACGACAGGATGCAATACTGCTCTCCACCAGGCAGGGTCAGCCGAGCACTGCTGTAACGCACCACGAACATCGAGGGAGCGGCTCCTTCGCTCCAGCGCTACCAGTTTCATCTTCGTCGCACAGACGTGCTTGCCTCCGACCTGCAGCACGGAGCAAAAGTGCTTCTGAAGCAATTAGCTCTGTTTTAAACAACTGGAAGTCTGGCCTTGCGAGGCTCACATGCCAGAACTGGCTCTGAAGGTTTCTGTAAGTCAGCAAAACCCAAGACCAGATGCAAAGCTGGTTGGAGACTGTATCCAGTAATCAGGCAGGAAATCAGACACGTGCCCACGGTTCTTACTGTTACTTTATTAGAAGAGTCTTTACATCATAGTCACAGCCTCACCGAAGGCACTTTACAAAATACTATAAAAATCATTTTTATTCAAAGCCACATAAAAAAAAAAAAAAAAAAAAAGGCATCCCACCTCCCTAAAAAAAACCAAACCAACAAACCAGGCTGGGTTCATTCATGGTTCCTTCTGAACTGGAACCAACAACAACAAAAATCCTCTTTTGAAAGGGTAAAGAAAAAATATACAATCACCCTGTAAATATGACAATCAGATGATGTGCTCCCCCGCCCTCTTCTAGCACCCCAGAGAGGGAACAGAACAGGGAAAGGGCAGAGGACAAACCCATTCTTACCCTCTGCTAGCAAAAGCAAAACTATTGCTAGCTAGCTCCAGGCTGCAAATAAGATCTACTGGTGAGTGGGACAAGCGATTTACCATGAAGGCATCACATCAGCTTTTTAAAAGCCCTCACCCAGAAAGAGTCTTCTTATTTGCAGCTGGACAATATCCAGACAGAACTGACACTCCCTGGGCTGGTGGAGGGGGCAGCTGGAGGCAGCAATGCCCTTCAGCTGGGGGACATATGTTATAAGCAGTATGCTGCAGGACATCCTTCTGCAAGTCACATGTACCACATGGCAGACAGGCACCAGGTACTGAGTTCTGTGACAAACATCGTTTCACAGAACAGCTCCAGCTTGACTCCAGTGGAACCACTGGGGCTGCTGTAACAAACTCCTAATGCAACTGAAAGGCTCAAACCAGCAGTCTCCCGGATGAGGAACAGCCCTCTGCCTTCATTAATTCTACACCAGCTCCCAAACTGGGAGTCTTCCTCAGAGGGCAGTCTAGTTACTGAAAAGTTGCAATGCAGTCTGCTTGCAAAGGGTCCCAGGCCTCAGAGGTCCATCTAGGTTATATTATTAATAGAGACATTAATGGTGTGGATTCAGAAAACAACTGGAATGGTCCAAATGTCTTAATAGTCTGCAGGAAGATTATAAATATTATGAACTCTAAATGGTAAAAAATGCACTTCTTGGATAAAGAGGTTATTCTAGAGGGGTGGGGGGGCTGACTCCTTCAGCTAGGTACCTGAAAGTGTAGCACATCACATACCACCTTTCCTGAAATGCCAGTATGTCTCTAAATCAACATATGAGACTTTAAAATAACAACTTTATTTTTAGTTTTAAGCAGAAACATTTTTTTTCTTGCTAGGGAAGCAGGATTAAACTAAACAATGTTGTCCAGAGATTAAAAGAGCAGAAAACTTAAGTGCTACCTTACACTTTTTGGTTGTGTAAAGAAGGTGCTGCGCAGTGAGTTGTTGTGTTCCTCCTCAGGTCTGTGTTCTGGATCCCACCCAGCAGGTCAGTCACTGCCTTAATGCGGGAGGAGAGCAGCCCAACCGAGACACACCACCATGGAGAAGAAAGGACAGAGGGCTGAACCTGCTGTGGCTAAGCTGCTCTGCAGTGTGACTCTGAGCTCAAAGCCAGAAACTTTGGCATACTGCAAGGACATATGACATCAGTGGAGAAAGTGATGCTGCAAGAAACAAGCCTCCACAACCTGTCTTTCCGCTTCTTCTTCCCTTGCATTATTTGTTTCAAGACTTCTTCATCCCTTCCAAATGATGCTTTGCAGCCATAACCCTGACTGCAGTGGCCAAGCTGGTTGACCCACATGACCCATACTATATCACTTAAAGAAAATAATCTCAGGCATGTGTGTAATCATCAGAACTCTGGCAATAACAGCTTCAGCCCCCTACTCATCCCTACCAGAAGGCATGACTGTGGCCAACACCTCACTGTCTCACCACAGCACTGTGCACCATTACAAACCTCAACCTCCCACTCTGCACAAGAGACAAAAGTCTGCAGCCAGATGAACAGTTTAATTATGCTGTAGTCCTGCCTCGGATAAGATACTGTTAGCTCGGTGCCAGAGGGACTGTGGTGACAGCAATTATGGCAAACAAAGAAGCAGAGGACTCTGAAAGAACAGGTAGCCAGTCCCCTTTCTGCATAGTCCGTACAAGGAGGAAGAAAAAACCCAACCCTTCCTCCTCAAAGGCAGGAAACATCCAAACCACTGCCTCTCCCTTAAGCAAAAAAGGGCCACAGTACACAGAAATAAATTTAAGGCAAGTGTTGGGGGGGCACACAGCCGAGTTTAGCCTCAGACAATGCCAAAGCTGCTCTGCCCCAGCCTAGTCCTTACAGAGGAGCAGGAGCAGTCACAGTGGAGAGAAAGGCTGAGAAGCCCCACACAGAGTGCAGGAGCCATCACCTGTTTCTCCCACTCAGAGAGGTTACTGCTTCAGTCTGAGCTGACAAGCCCAGTGAGCACCAGGCTCACATGAGAGGCAATGTGATCAGCTAACAGTGCAAGTACTAAGGCAGAAAGGGTCCTGCCTGGGTCTCCAGCCTGGAGCTGTGCTGAGCAGGCCAGCTCCTGGAAAAGTCACCAAAACTTCTGCTCAGCATCCCTCTGGTCCTGCTTATCCCAGACAGGGTGATGGGACGGGAAGGTGCTGTTGTAAGAGGCTGCCAAGAGAATCTTCCAAGTCACCTATTTGCAGCCCAGGAGGACACAGCAAGTACCAGCTGGTGGCCTGCCAGCTGCAGGGTGTTACAAGCTCTCTGCAGAGCTGAATGGGACAAACTTGGCATGCTTGGTGGGGGATGCTGGCATCTGTCCATCTGCCTCCTCACTCAGCTTGAAGAACATCTCCTGCTCACGCTTCTTCTGGTTCAGCTCATCCTCCAGGGCCTTAAATAGAAGAGAAGACACATAAGAGTTGTATTTGAGATTATACTCAAGCCATGAGGACGCTGTGGCCTCCAACTAGCCAAGCAGGACACCCTGCTCACACCAAGCAGGTACTACCTTCTTCCGTGGCCTCAGCTTGTCTCGCCACTCCTTCATGTGCTGGTTGTGATTCTCATCCAAGGACTTAAGCTTCTGGGTTTCAAGTTCAATCAAGAGGTGACACTTTTCATTCTAAACATAAATCACAAAACAGGACACTTGTTAGGCAGCTGGAACTGTAAATCCAGTGGTCAAACAGGACTTGCATCAGCTAATGGAGCCTAAGCTCCAAGGCATGTTTAGATGTGGCCACAAAACCCTCTGAAGGCAGAGCAAGGGGACATCAGGTCTAGTTCCCTGACAGTCCCCTGCAGCCACTTCTTACAACACGCTTCCTGTGCTGGAGCAGAAACAGCACACAGGCAGCTCTGAGAGACTGAGCCACAAGGATGGGTACCTGCAGCTGCTGGAGCTCATTTGTGTTGCTTTCACACTGGCCCTGCATGTCCTTCATCTGTGTCTCATGCTTCTGCTGCTGGTGCAGCCGTTCTGCTTTTTGCCTCTTCTCTTCCTGCTGTGCAAACTGCAAGACAGAAATGCAAGTGCCCATGTAGCATTGTTCTGACCTCTGAAGCTGGTGAAGAGACTGGCTAGCTTGCATTGTTATATGGGACAGATACAAAGAGAAGCCCCAAGGATGCTTCCCAACACGAGTCATGACAGAAGCAGCTCCTGATGCCACAAAAGACAAAGACCTCTGATTCTCTGCAACGGGTTAGAAATTTTGGAACAGCTTCTTTTTTCTGACCTCCCTTCTGCCAGTAGGCCAGCAAAGGACTTCACCCTCAAGCCAAGCCTCAGCCCTGGTGCCCTTTGCAAGACCTGTTTTATCTTCTCCCGCTGCTCGGCTGCGCTCCCGCTGGAGTGGATGTGAAGGCTCTTCTTGTACATGGCCATGCGCGTCTTGCCTTCGCTGCGCTGGATTTTGGGCAGCCGAGCCTTCTCCTGCTGCTGCCGAACTCTCAGCTGCTCCAGCATGCGCTGGTTGTATCGCTGCATTTGCTCCCGCTCCTGCAAAGGCAGAGGGACAGGCATCAGAGGAGGAGGGACACCGCAGGCCAATGAGGAAGTGCTGAGGAGACCAAAAGAGTTGGAGAGCATGGAGATGGTTGGTGTCAGACAGCTCCGAGGGGACAAGAAGTGACAGCGGCTACTCAACGTGCTGTGAAAGCAGAGAACAGAGCTGGAGAGAAGCAGAAATGACCGTGAGATAGGCCAATCTTCACTTGCTGCTCTAGGAATCCACTAACCCACATACTGGACAGGGGTAGATTTCTAGAAAAGTCTCCAAATTTCACAACTGCTTCTTGCATGTTAAATGCAGACAGCACAAACACATGCCCCAAGCAAGCAGGCTGACACAAGCATTATTCTGGTCCTTTTTCACTACTAATAAGCAAGTGCCTTAACTCCTAACCCACCCTTACCCACTTAGCCTGAGAGGAAAAAAATCCCCTCATTGTGCTGATAAGCTAAGGAAGGTGCTAACCCTTCACCTTCTCATGTTTCCGGAGCAGCTCATGCCTCTGGAGAAAATACTGGTCCTTTAGCTGCTGCTTGATGAGCTGGTGTTTCTCCTGTTGCTGCCGCTCTTCAAGATCCCAGAGGCACGCCTCTCGGTCTGAGGAAGAGAGATGGGTCAGGAGACAATCCACCTTGGTCCCCTAGCTTGGTTGCACTGCAGGGGCAGGTGCGGCTGATGTGTGAGGTGATTGCTAACCTCCTGTTTTCCAAGACAAAGTAGTTGCAAACCATATTCAAGAATCGTGTCTTGCAATTATGAATCCTAATTGGTTTGTATTTGTCAAGCCATTTGAAGATTAAAGTGCTAAGTATTATTATTGCTAAACATTTAGACAGGATCTAGCAAGGCTGCTTTTTCTAAATCCTATCCTGCCAGCTTGTAACTCTGCCACAGCATCTGTTGCGTGGGAAGAGCCAGCACTGGATAAACCCATTGCTGCAGCATTTGCTTTCCCCCTTTGTAGCCTTTGCCACCCACCTCTCATGAGCTGTTGCTTTTTGTTCAGGCATGTGCGTTCCTTGTCGCAGATCTCTTTTTTGTTCTGGGCAATTATATTCTTCATGGCCAGCTCCAGGTCCTCCTTCTGTTTGGCCAAAAACTCCTGTTCCTGGAAGAAAACAGCAACACCACTGTGAGGTCTCCTTCTGCTTCATGCTGAAAAGCATCTGGTGGTGTCTGAGGAACTACCAGTTCCTCGAAGAGGCAGGATGCTTTTGTCTACTACCCACTTCTCAGCCTGGGAGCTGTGGCAATCTCCTCTCAGCCTTACCATAGTTTGCTTTTTCTGGGTGAAGTCATCCATCTTCGCCTTCATGGTCCCTTTGCGCTGCTGCCGCGGCAGCTTCTCAACTTCGTTCTTGACCTTTCAGAAGCAAAATGAGATTTATCAGCAGGTAACTTTAGGCCAAGAACAACCCCTTGAAATGGCGCTAAACAGCTGGACTTCAGGAAACTCTGAAATATACCAAAGAAAACCAAAAGCTTCCTGCTAAAACATCAACTCCTTCCCTCTCAAGTTCAGCTATGGAGAAATGCTGAAGCTCTCCTGGATAAGCAGACACGGAGAATCAATTTTCCTCCATCCTATCCTCATTTTTACCTCCTTCTTCATCTGCTTCAGCTGCTCCAGGAATTTGACATGGTCCCGCTCCTGCTCCAGGCGGATGCGCTTGGCCTCCTCCCGCCGGTGCAGGGCATGATCTTGTTCCATCTTCTCAATCTGCTGCTTCTGCTGCCGTTCCAGGTTTTCCAGTTCATTGTCATAGAACTTCTTCTTTGTCTGTACAGAAAGGGGAAAGAGGTCAACCTCAGCCTCCTCTCTGCTTCATTTCCCTCCAAAAGTTTTAAAGAGAGAATAGAAAGGGGGGAAAAAAGAGAACGAATAAGTAGAGGGCAGTCCCTGCATGGATTGAGCCTCTTTTAAAAACACAGAGGAGAGGAATTTCCAAGCAAGCCATGAGGCACACACAAGGCAGTTGGCTCTAGCATGAGCACTAGGTGTTTTTGAACTTTGATGCACTTCAAGTTTTTCTCCCTCTTACACCCTGATCTGCATCATCCCACTAGAACCCACAGTCCTAGGCAAATACTAGCAGGTAGTGAAGCTCAAGCATGAGGGAAAGACCCACAAACACAAAAGTTTTGTGGCCAATCTCCCCTCCTCCTTGTGAGCTGCAGGGATGGAGCACCCAGGTGTCAAACAGACTGCCCCAGGGAAGGGGTCAAAGGAAGTCAGTTTGAGACTTTTGCACATCACACTCTACAGTGAACAGATCTCTTAAATGAGAAGTGACCTGTGAAGACAGGAATTGACAGGCATGGTATGCCAAGACTGTAGAAACACAAGACAGCCCAGAAAGGAGTGATGGCTCCCTCCTTGCTGCAGGGGGATGGGGCTGCCAGGCACACATGCTAGGTGAATTAATAAAGCAGTATTTAAAAGATGGCTCATGAAAGCTTTGAAGGGATTTATCTACAAAATTAGTTTACTTCAACAGAAGTTGTCCATGGAGGGACTAAGCATGTAAGCCCAGTTTATCTTCATTCAGTTTATACTCAAAAGACTGTCCAGATTTCCTGCTGTCACACACTGACCACATTTCTTTCCTATTTAAAGAGGTTTCTCTGTGAAGTATAACAGCACTATGAACTGTTTCTCACAGCAGCTGTGAACAAACATGCAAGACCACTCAAGAGGGAAAGTCCAGAACAACCCTTCCTCTGCTACAGCCTGCGAGGCAATGGCAGCCACTGTTTCCCAAGCTGCAGGCTGCAGAGGGCTTAGTGCCCACACAAGGATCCCATGCCTCATATCCCAAAAGGGGTCCTTGGCAGTCCAGTTCCCCCTGGCCACGATGCCCCAGGACTCCTGCAACCCAGAGAGCATCAGCCTGCACGAGGGTTTGCAGGGCATCCAGGGAGGAGAAGCCAAAGCAGCTGATGCCCAGGAGCTTCCCCACCCCACATACCGTCATTTCTTGCTCAAAGCGCCGGAGCATCTGCTCCAGCTGCAGCTGGTGTTTGCTGTTGAGCTGGGCCTGGTTTCGGTGCTCCTCCTTCTGAAGCAGACGCAGTTCCCGCAGCTCCTGGCGCCTGCAGAGGGTTAAAATGGAGGGGGAGAAAAGTAGAGAGACAAGATCAGAGGCAGGTGCCTGAGTAGAGATGGCAGAATCAATAACCACAGCACTTCGGCAGGGAATGAGAGCTGCAGAGCCCTCCTGTAGTGCCCTGCCGCTTGCTGTGAGCACAGGCAGGAGGTAAATGCCAACTGACTGATGTGCTCCTGGGCTCTGATACCGGAGCACCACAAGGAAGCAGGATATGAATTATGGTAACAGCTGGAAACCCATCATTTTTCACATGTAAGGTCTGTTAGCATTCACAGCTTCTCAGACAAGCCCTATCAAAGCCCCTAAGGTGATTTTGCAGGGAGTGCTCCCCCAGCCAGCACCCAAAATACCCTTTCTGCCACCTGGGTTAGTGCACAGTGATGCCCTGGCCTGGCCCTTGTGCTCTGCACGTATTCTTGCCCATGCCTGGGTGGCAGAAAGGGGAATTTTCCTGAATCCTGACCTATGTACCACAACACTGCATCACTTCCCTCAACCAGCTTCACATCTAGTAAAAGGCAGTCTGCTCAGATGGTAGCTCTTGAGCTTGTGTGCCATGCTCAAAGCTGACTGAGCTGGCAATCACTGAGATATCACACAAGGGGAAGAGCAGCAAAAGCTTCCTCATGCAGGATCCCACCATGACCTCACCTGGTGTGCTCTGGTCTTACACATCAAGCACAGCCCTCCCTGGGGGCCTTCCTGAGAAAAGTGCTTCAGAACAGTTTCCTCTTTCAAAACAAACTCAAGCCCTATTAAATCAACCAGTGCAACATGATGTGCTCTCTGCTGATCTTGCCTTCAGATAAATACCATGGCATGTTCCAAAAAGCCAGAAACAAGCCCCTTAAGTGCAAATCCAGATGCCAGGAGAGCACAGTTCTGGAGGACTAACCAGTTCTCCCAAAAGTTGTTCACTGACTCGAAGTTTTCCCACCCAAGCCTCTCTATCTCTTCTCTCACCTTGCAGATGGAGCAGTTGCTACTTGAAAATTAAAAAGGAGCCTCTTTTGGGGAATGCCACCACAGCTGAGAGAGGGCCAGGACAAAGAAGTTGTGTCTGGAAATTCCCTGTACATTAGTATGCATCCACCCCAGGTTTTATTTGGGTTATATGCACTTATCACACAAAAGAAAGCAGCTGATGAGCTTCTGCATGTATCTGATAGTAGAATTCAGATGAAGAATGCAGAGCTTCTGCCTATATATGATATCAGAATAAGGTTGCTGCAGGGGCGCACGGTGCTTGGGACATTATATTCTCCGTGGGCACTTCAGAGCAGCACAAATGAGCCCAGATATCAAGCAAAATAATTTATATTTTAATTATTTTAAGGGAATTTTCATTTCAGTGCTGCTACTGATAGTAAGTGAGCTAGAAACAGCAATTTCTCTTCCTGAGAATGGGTTGGGGAGGTTTGAAAGCTGTAAGGTCTGCAAAAGAGTCATAAAGGTTTAAGTAGGGAGGGTACACCCATGAATATTAAGAGATGCTCAAGGACTTTACAATTCCCTTGGCCTTTCTGTTAATGAAGTCTGAGGAGATACAAGAACAAAAGGAAGATTTCTGTGCTTATTTTCATTAAGCCAGCACATTTACAGCCCTGGAGACATGTTCAGTCATCCCAGAGGACAGAGCTAGCTCCAGCACAAGCTTCCCTCATCACAGTCTTGCTGCATCTTGTCCCTGAGATGCATCCCTCATTCTCTGTATGCAAACACAGCTCAGCTTACAAGGGTGCAGTAAGCCCTCTGCCAGCCAAAGAAAGAGTAAAAGAAGCAATGTCTGCACTGGATGGTTGTTCTGTCCAAGTGGGACCAAGACAGATGATGAGAAGACTTTAGGTCACCTCTGGATTTGCTTATGGAAAAGAAAACCTTGCCCCAGGGCCTGGCAACCAGCCCTCTGTCCATCCCAGTGACCCACTTGCCTGAGAAATCTCATCTCTTCATCCTTCTTCTCATCCTCACTGATGATCTTTGAGGTGGTGACACTGACCTCTACTCCATCCACCACAAACTTGCGGGTGCGCTTCAGCGTCTTCTTGTGCATCTGGGAATCCTGAGTTTGGCAAGGGAAGAAAGGAGGAGGTCATGAAGCAGCTCCCTGGTTTGTTGCAAAGGGTGCTACAGCTGGAAGCCTCAGAACAATTTTGATGCTGTTGTTAATGAAGAACATAAGCAAGGAAACCACATCAAGCAAAAATCATCAGCAGATTTGGAGCCCTTCAAGCCACACAGCCTCGCTACCATGTCGCAGTACAGTGGCATTTCCACCCTGCCAAAACCTGACATGAAGGAGAGCCAATCTGCCACCTGAGGACCCTTCCTCACTATGTCCAGCTAAAGGAAAGTCTGATGAGGGATGCTAGGATCCCCTGAACGGTTGAGGAATCCACACAACAGGAAGCTTGGAACTGTCTCATTTAAGGCTCCTGAACCATCTGACCCAGAAGTACTCACCCCTATACCTTTGCTGGTGCAAGGCAGGCCAGGTCACTGCACCAGGCTGGGACTGCAGATGGAGACACAGGAAACCAAGCTGGCCCTGCCCAAAGGCTCAGCACTTGTATCCTTCTGGCCCTCATTATGATACATCGCTAATCACAACCAGCTTTGAAGCCCTTACAGTGACCTCTACAAAGCACAGCCTAGGCAGGGACAAGTGCCAGGAGCACTGTGTCCTTTTCCAGCAGTGCCACAGCAGGTCAGCGTCACCCCAGCAGGGTCAGCAGCCCAAGCTTGGCTGAATGACTGCATTCAGGGACTCTACTCCTTGGGCAAAGAGGGGAAAAAAAAAAAAAAAAAAGTAAATGAACAACTTGAATCATGCAGCACTATGGGGGAAGCACAGTGGTGGAAGGAGCAAAGGTTCCCACTGGAGTCCTCTTTCTCTTCCAGTGATGATGATGACAGACACAGAAACTGGCAGGAGAGCTTTACGCAAACCTGCAAGGCTCAAAGGAGAGCTTAGGTCATGGAGGCTCTTGCTCCCCAGCACTGAATGAAAACAGCTGGTTAAAACTCCTGTATTTTCCAAAAGAGAAAATGCCAATATTCAGATGTCAGTGCCAGCTCCAGTGCCCATCAACACCACAATTCACTGCCTGAGTTTAGCAACCTGGGGCTGCTGCCCGGCCCCCAAGCCCTTCCCCATTGTTGAACAAGCAGCTCCCTGCCTTTATTGTGGGGCTACTCAAATGTAGTTCTAGAAACAGAATTATTAATCTTCTTCTGGTCTTTCCTGTTATCCCTCATCCCAGGATCCCTGGCCAGTATCCTCTCCTGAGTGAGTAAAGGTACTTTCAGACATGCCTGTAAAGTGATTTATGTCCAGAGAAGAGTCTGAGAAACTGTGGTTGTATGAGATGGCGATTTTGAGCCTCCACTCTGAGCACACTTGCCAGTGCACATCCCAGCAGGACTCCTCCAGTTCAGCCACAGCTGTGAGTACCCATGCAGGTCAGACTTCAGAAATTCAAGCTAGATAGACAAAAGGAGGAGTTTCTGCTGTATCTGAGAAACTTCGGTTTACCTTTGTAAGACCCTATCCAGTGCCTTCTGCCTACTTCTGGCTGATTTCTCTGCCAGCTGCACCACCAAAACTCACCTGTAGATTTCTTATCCCTAATCTTTCTTTAAAAAAGGGAATAAAAAGAGAGACATGGATACTTTTTGCCAAGACCTTTTTTTTTTTGGACCAAACTACAAGCAACTGGAAATGAAAGAGTTACTTTAAGTTGGCGGTTTAGCCTGTGATAAAAAGCACATAATGGTTAATGTTTACAACCAGAAATGGTTTAACTCTTTGCTGTCCCTTCTCTTGCTGCAAGGCTAGCAGGCTGTGCACAAAACCCAGCAGAACCAGGAACATCAGCAAGGGCAGAGCAGGGCAGTTTAATCCCATGAAGCTAAGGCTGGACAAAGAGCCTGAGTGAAGCGGGAGAAGTGCAGTCTGCTGTACACAGCTCATTGTGCAAAGCACAGGCATCTTTCTCAGGGCCCTCCAGTAGCATCAGTCCTGGTGAGCAGCTCTGCTTGAATGCCTTGCTCAGAGAGGTGCCATTTAGTTTGTTCTGAGCATTCTCTCTACTATATTAAATTCAAACTGATACCTAACATGACCATCTCTTTAAGACATAGTCGCTTTAAAACCCAAACCACTCTTTTCCCCTTCCAAAGGATCAGCTCAGCTAGAGAGAGCAATTATGCATGTGGCATCATATCCACCTTTGGCTGGCCTCAGAAAGACCAGGTGTCATGGGAAAGGCAGTGAGGAGGGGGGAATTGCTATGCAAGAACATCACACTTCCTTCGTTAGAGATCCATGCTGACTGCAGGCTCCTGTGGGGAATGCTGGCTCATGCTCACAGCAGGAGACGGAAAGGGAGGAAAATTTTGCTGAGAATGGTGTTTGGGCACATTTCTGTGCAGTGAAGCTATCACTCATGCAGGCAACTGGATAAAGATCTTGTGCAGCACATCACTCTGCCCCCTCAAGTCCACACATATTTCTTCTCCTGAAACTCAGCAAATAATATTTCAGTCATTTTGCCTCCTCCTCTGAGCCATGCTGACCTGGCCAGCTCTGGCTCACAAGCATTTCCAGCTTCCTGAAAGCTTTAGTAAAAGCCAAAGCCTGGGAGGTCTCTGTGTGTGTCACTGCTGACACAAACCAGGCCAGCTCTATGTCAGGTTGGAAAAACTGAGAGGCACTAACCCAAATAAGCTGAGCTAGCTGTTCTAGGAAAGAGCAGCAGAGTGATGGGCAACAGATAAAGCTTAGGAAATCACATTTTGGGTTTCATAGTTGGTCCTTGCTCTGATTTTGTATGAGTGACATGGTTACTGCATGCTTCTCAGGAATCCAGAAACAGCTATGAAACATCACACTTCCATTAGATTTTGGTGCTCTGGGACAGAAGAGATGTGTATCTGCAGTGGCTCCACCAAGAGTTTCTCCTTCACTTGAGGACATGCCATGTGCCCATGGTGCATCTCTGGGACACGTGGCTGTACATCAGGGTACAGGTCTAAGCCAGCTAACTGCCACCAGGAGTAGGGCAAGAGCCAGTCTGCCCTGGGTGCCAGCAGCCCCTGGGGGAAGATTCAATTGGAAGTGGGACATGTGTCCCAGAGACAGGGAAAACAAACTACTGAAGGCTTTGCCTGGAGATGGGCTTCCTCCTGCCTTGCTGGTCCTGTGTTTATTTGTACATCTCCAAGTCTGGATTCCCACACTGCAAACACTGCACCCAGCCTTCTCAGTTATCTCACCCAACAGCACTGGGAGAGGGGGTACCTGGGGTCTTTAGCAGACTAGGAGCAGCTCAATTTCTCCTCCAGTAGATGAAGACCAAGCCCGTCTAAAGCTCAGCATGCTGTTTCCTCAGGAACACATTTAAGGGGCTATGGGTGCAGTGGGCATATGCACAGCCTCCCAAGGAGGAGGTCTGAGCTTCAGGGACTTGGCTAAAAAGGGAAACAACCTCAGCACTTGTTAAGAGGCGGGTGCTGCTCTTCCTTCTCCACACCCTCTGCCCACCACTCTTACCTTCAGGGAGATGGAGCCACTCTCTCTGTTGAGGGACAAGTCAGCAGACAGGGAGATGGTGAGGTCCATGCTTTCAGAGGCCGAGGTGCTGCCAGAATCTGAGCCCTCTTTGGACCGGCTGCCATGGAATGAAGCTGAGGGATCCACGCTCCCGTTGGTAAGTTTCTCCTCTATGAAGTTTTCCAGGTGGCTGCTCTCTGGTCGCTCCCCGATGCTCTTCCGCTCTTTGCTGCCTGGTCTGGGCTGCTTGTCCCCTTCTGCTGAATTACCCAGCTGTACAGGCTGAGAGATGAGGTCTGGCTTGCTTTGGGTGGCTGAGGTGGCTGAGCTGGCAAGGGGTTTTGTGGAGTGCTTGCTCTCCAGTTTGTCACTGTCACTGTTTATCACCTCATCCAAGACTTTATTGCTCTGTCCATGTGTGGTGTCCTTGCCAGTCCCCACAGAACCATTCACTGCCTTGGGCAAGGAAGAGTCCAGAGGCTTGTCCCCATCAAAACTCAGCTGACTTGCCTCAGAG
Source organism: Semnornis frantzii (assembly GCA_013399775.1). Lineage (NCBI taxonomy): Eukaryota > Metazoa > Chordata > Aves > Piciformes > Ramphastidae > Semnornis > Semnornis frantzii. The sequence continues at coordinate 293,431 of VWYK01089658.1, forward strand.
GGGTCCCGTTTGTGCTTACCAGGGGGCTGGAAAGACAATGAAAGGAAGGTAGGTGTTGGGTGTTGCACCACTGCTATAACAACTGCAAGAACTGCAAGTCTTCATGATTCACAGCAAAGTCACCCACGGATGAAAGTCACTAGAAGGAAATCTTCCCTTTTAGGACACCTGTCTTGGGATACTTCAGATACTTCTTTTTCCAGGTTTGTGGTCCCAAGGACTACAGACACTGGGGGGAAACAGCACAGCTCCGCAACATTCTTAAAAGGCAGCCTAGGAGCTTGTGTATCAAACACTATTTCACATGGCTAACTCCACCATGGACTAATCATTGTTCTTTGCTACATATGAGGGAGGTCAAGGCATGTTCTCCAGCAAAGCTGCCCAGGCAGCCTTGAGATGCCCCCTTCAAAGAGCCCAGCTCAGATGCAGATTTGCCAGGCTCCCTTCTAGGGCTGATGGTGCCTCACCACTGCACCACATGCTGCTGGTGTTGCTTCCACTCCAGCTTCTCCTGTGTCCAGGCCTACTTTTCCCTTTTTTTTTTTTTTTTTAAAAACACTTTTTTGCAAGCTTCTCCCTGAAGTGGGCAGCCTGCCAGCACCATTGCTTCTCTATTCTGTAGGCAGCCACTGAAAAATGACCACTCCCTGGCCAAGCAACTGCTTCCCCCTCCACCTGTTGGGGCCCAGAATAGCTGCAGAACAGCTTTTTGAAGCCTAGAAACGTTGCTGAGATCTTTCTCCACCACAGCTGCACAAACTTGCCAGAGCAGGGCCAGAAGCACTCACCGAGGCAGACTCTGATGAGTCATCTTCTGCTTCATCCCGGCTGTCCTCGATCTCCTCCATCACCTCAGCCTTGGCCTCGGCCACCAGCTCACGCAGGGCCCGGTTGCTGGTCACCTTGCTGACAAAAGGATGCTGAAAAGCCAAGCACAATGCACATGCATGAAGTGGACAGAAAATGAACCTTGTGAGCTTCCTGCTGAGCAAACACACAGGGATGGCTATGGCAAGGACTTCTTCTTGCTTAAAACAACTGCAAAGACCTCAGGACACAGCTCTCACCAGTGTCACCAGGCTTAAGCCCTCAGATGAATTTACATATACATGCTGCATGTACGAGGGAGAACAATAGAGAACATGATGCTGAGGTTCACAGACAACTCTGCACACAGGTGCTTCAAGTGTGGTGCTCTGCAAAGCTATCAAACGAACAAAAGCACCAGCTGCATTTAAACAAGGAGCTCTTGCTGTAGAGAAGTCTCTTCTCACCACTGGCAGGCTGAGCTCCAGGGTACAGGTCTGAGGCAACTAAGTGCCAGCAGGAGCAGGGCAAGAGCCAGTCTGCAGGATCCCTGGGTGCCAGCAGCCCCTGAGCAAAGGTTTAATTGGAATTGGGCTTGAATCGCTCACTGAGTACACACAGAGGAGTGTTTGTGCTGAGCTTCAGCTGAAGGCTGTGGAGTCCCTTGGGCTGCAGACACTGTCACACACTTCCTGCTGCTGACTCCCAGAGCAGGACAGGAAGCGTGCAGCCAGCATGCAGCCAGCCTGCCAGCACTGCAGTGTGCCAGTGTCTGCACTCAGTGGGGAAAAATATCTTCCAGGCTTTTGCTATTAAATTGGAAGGGGACAGGAGTAAAGGAGTTGAATTTAAATCTGGGATAACCGGGTATAATCCAAGCTGACTGCCACGTGGGCAATTTCAGGCAAAAGGAGTGATTTCTATTCCAGCTGGTGTCCATAGGGGCTCTGTACTCTGCTCCAAGGGGAAAAGAATTTTTGGAGCATTTTAGTGGCTGAAAAGCACTGTGAACTTCCTGAACAAGACAAATATCATCCAAAACCAGTCTATGGACCATCAACACTTCCTCTCTACCCCATTTATGGAGAATCAAGCTGTACAGACACGGTGGGTTCACTCAGACCCAGGCGGGCACAGACACCAGCTGCAGACCCAGAGCAGAGGTGGTGCTGATCCCTACCTCCAGCAGCTGGGCAGCACTGGGACGGGTCTCTGGGTTCTTGTCCAGCGCCGTTTTCAGGAAATCTCTGAACTCCAGGGACCTTAAAAAATAGTTGTTGGTGAGAGGCCCAGAAGAGGGAAAGGTCTTGGATGTCACAGAAATCTGCTTGATCCCTTTGCAGGTTGCATCCTAGTTTGCAGCTGGCCATAATCACTGTTCCACCCCCCAGGATGAGAAACCCTGTGCTCAGTTGTTCTGCTTATTTGTAGGAGAATCAGTAGAATGACCAAGTGAGACATCAGATTTTGCCTTTCTTGTGATGGCAACAGACTGAACACCAGCCACTGGAACCCAGGGCCAAGGTGAGGAGGTAGGAGAGGACAACAGCAATTATCCTCCAAATGGAGTCCATGAGTGGAACTGCTCACGGGCAAGGATTCTTCAGGACCCATCCCTGCAGCCACAGAAAGGATGGCTGTGAAGGACCAGGAGCCCCATAGGAGGGCACCCTCAGCCTGCAAAGTGCAGCTCAGATACAGAGCATGTCCCTGATCCAGTTCAGGCTTCTGAGCTGTTCCAGGGAAAAGTGTTCCCACCCTGCCTGCTGGGTTTGAGCAGCAGATTCCTGGCTGCTACCTGAACAACTTTAACAATGCCTGTGGCTCCAGGGCTCTGTCAGTAACTTAACTACTGGCTATTGTGCAGCAGGTTTTACCATGATTAAAATAAAATAATTGGAGAAAAGAAAAAAAAATTAACTGATTGGACTTTTCCAAATGCAGAAGAGGCTTTCCAGGATCCAGGAAAGAAATTCTGGAGCTGTTGGCTCCAGGCTTAGAGGAAATTTTGCCTTGTACACAAATCAGGATGTTTTAATAAACAGCCAGGGGATTGCCCAGGCTTTGGCAGTCCTGTGAATGGGCATGAGGTCCCCCCCCCGACCTGTGCTGCCTGCATGCCATCAGCATGGTCACAGCACAGGAGAGCTGAGCAATCTGTCCTTGGCCAGTAGTGCTCTTGGTGCCTACAACATACATCTGAACCTCAAATACAGCTAGAATCCTGTACTGGGCTCTCAAATTAAACAGCTCTGCTAGAACAGTTTTTTCTCTCTTGAACCATGTAAGTTGGGAGATATTCTGTTGCTCCAGGCTCCTCACCATTTGGAAGGGCAGCTGAGAGTAGGGGGGTCAGACTTGGCAATCTTCAGCAGGACTCTCATGGGGTTGAGCTCGTGATGGGGTGGCTCAATCTGGGCCATTTCGATCAGCGTGATGCCCAGGGACCAGATGTCCGCCTTATAGTCGTACGGAGTGTCCTTCATGGTCTCGCACATCACCACCTCCGGGGCCATCCTGCAAGGGGCAGAGCGAGGAGCAGGGATGGGGAGGGATGACACCACTGCCACACAACACAACCCACACAGCAGCAGCAATTAAACGCTTTAAATAATCCATAGCGCTGGACAAACCCCATCCTTTCCTCCTAGCTCTGGGTTTCGGAAGAAGCAGCATCTTTACTAAGGGGTCCAACCCCCTCCCTCTTCCACAGGCCAGCCAAGACAGCCCAGGCAGCCTGTGGAAACCCCCAGGCCATTGACATCTGGCACGGATGTTGCTTCAGACAATAAATTAATCCTTGCCGATCCCGTTCCTTCAGCAAGCTGAGTGATTTAGAGATTGTGTTTCTGGAGTGAGGAGTTGTTCCCATGTGCCTGGAGTTGCTTCAAAGCCCACTCTACCCCCCAGGGTGGGGGGAGTGGGGAGTGCACACACGCAAGCACATGTGTCCCTCACTCCTCCAAGCTCAGAGTACGGTGACCCCCCAAACAGCTCAGGGCACCCTGACACCAGGCAATGCTCCTGCACCACTGAGTCTGCGTAAAGCTCCCTTTGAGCAAGGGAAACCCTTGCACATGGAGCACTGGCCATGACTCTTTGTTCAAGCCCTCCCACCCATGGTTGGAAAGGCACTGTGGTCCAACACATCCCAAAGGCCGTTAGCTCTCCATTTCTGAGGGAGCTTGATTGTTAGAAGAGTGAAGCTCCTCATGAACCTGAGGTTTCTTAGCAAGCAGGTTACGCACCAGTACGGGGTCCCGATGAAGGAGTCTCGCTTCTGCAAGGTTTTCATGTTTTTGGCAGACACTCCAAAGTCAGCTACAAAGAGCAGTAACATTAGATGCCATAGGAAAACTGAAAGACCCCTCTGAATTAGCACACTTGGCTGAAATGCAGAGTAAAAAGCAAATACACACTTAAGGCAAGGAGATGATAAAATTTGCTGCTCTGAACTGAGCATCAGAATTTGCTTTTGGGTATGTAACCACTAGAGACCTTCTCCTCTCATGTTCTGTAAGACAGGGGAATAACAAGCCACCCTTACGGTAATCCAAACCCTACACATCTAGAGAGAAGTCAAAATCTTTTCCACAAACAAAAGCAGATTAGTAGCAGATTACTTTGGGGATTGCCATTTCATAGAAAGATGTCCCATTTCACACCAGAAAAACCAGAGTGCTGTTACATTCCATCTCTTCCCTTCAGTCCCATGCACAGCAGCTACTTCACAGTATCTTTCTCTGGTTTTGTCCTTCCTGTAGAGCGCTGCTGAAGTTGACCCAACCCAAATCGACTTGGTAAGACCTGCAGAGAGTACTGAGCCCACTCCAGGTCAGTCTGCTCTTCAAGATGGCCCTGTCGACCTCTGGAGGAGGTCTGCACCCTTGGCCCAAGCCAGCAGAGTGTTTTTACACTGCAGTACAAGCCCTGGTCACAGGAAGGTTTCTATCTTCCCAGGCTGGTTGGTCTCCACCAGCACTCACAGACAAATCCCAAGAACACCTAACAGCTGCTGGGACCCCTTGATAGAGTCCAGGAAGAGTTGTGTACCTTTCTGGCCCATCCCTATAGAAAAAGCTACCTTCTCACCCCCAGTAGGTAGCCGGATGCCAGTTTAACCCAAGTTCACAGCTAGCTGGCAAAGCAATCCTCTGGCAAAACTTTCCCTGTCACCACCAGACCTGCTCTGGAGATAAGACAAATTCTTCCAGTTCCCAGTTCTGCCAACTGGCACCCTGTACAGGATGCTCAACAGGCCAAAAAACATAAAAACCAAGTTCAAAGGGGGATTAAACAAATTCATAAAAGTCAGTCAAGGGCCCAAGCAGGGCTGTGGTTTGAGGAGTCTTGGTGCTCAGCTGGGAGCTAAGCACAGCACACAGCTCCATGGCAGATTTGGCCTCCCATGAAATAATAGGAAGCTTACCCCCACCTTCTCCTGCCTGCACTCATCAGCCAGACAACAAACCACTGATGTCCCACAGGCAGTGCAGAAGGCAGAGAGCATCCCTCAATCCACTGCATTCAGACAGAGCCTAACACTGCAATCCAGCTCCACTGTCATCAGCGTGGTGAGAAATGGTCCTAAGCAGCATTGCTGTCCTTGGCCACTCTCCCAACGAGCTCAGCCAAGCAAAAACCTGTCACACTCCTTGCTCACCAAGCTTGATGTCCCCATCCTGAGTGAGGAGCACATTGCCTGCCTTCAGGTCACGGTGGATGATCTTTTTGCTGTGGAGGTAATGGAGAGCTTCCAACATCTGGCGGCAGATCACTTGGATCTGAGGTTCGGTCAGGCCTCGGTCCAGCTCTGCAGGGAGGGAAGAAGCAACTGTCAACCAGGACAGGGATTTGAGCGATGCCTGCTTCCAGCAGGAAGGCACAGGCTACCCAGCAGACCATTTGAAAACCACTGTCCATGTGTCAAAGCAGTGGGACACCAATGCAAATCAGCCTGCCTAGGTAATTTATTCCTTAAGCCAGCACTCAGCACAGTGCCAGTCTGTCTGGAGCTGCTGGTTTATAGTTCACTCTGGGAAGGCAGAGCTGATGCACCTGGCCCAGGAACAGTAGTCAAGGGGGACAAGGAAGGGTGGCCAGGCACACCTCTGATGGGGGCCTGAACTGCAAATTCCCTGCTGATTTGGGAAACATGTTCCTACAGACAAGGCAGGTCTCACCCATGGTGAGGATGATGTTGCAAAGAGAAGTCAGCTGAACTTGGCTGCAGGAGGCAGCAGGGTCAAACACAGGTGTGAACACATGGCAGCTCCATTTGCAGCTGTGTTCTCATCCCCCAGGCAGCTACTCGTGACATGGAGATGCAGTGTAACCCCCTAAACACTATCAGGGCCTCACCACTTCCTAAAGCAATAAGCAATAAAATGTTCACCAGAGTTATACCAGCCCACTGCTCTGAGCTGTTTCTTCAAGTAGCACCTGGTACCAGCACACCAGATCATACCGTGCTGTCTGTCCCTGTTTGTGAAGCTTGTAGGGACACACAACCATTTGTGTGACCTCCCTGGTGAGCTCTATTCAGCCACCTTCACTACCTGAGACCACTTTGCAAGACAGTGGCTCTGCAAACCATCAAGCCTCCAGATGGTTAGCATCGTCGAGCTTCCCTCCCTTCCTCTCTCTGAAAGGCCTTTGCAGTGCAAATCTCTTCTTCAGCACAGCTGAGCATGCAGAAGAGCAGAGCAAGCCTTAAACAGCTCCAACTGACCAAACCACATGGCCAGAATGGGAGCTGACAGACAGACAGCAGCAGCTGGGACAGATTACCACAGGCTGGGGGATGCTAGGTGAGCTACTTGGCTCCTCTTTCTCACCAAGATCTCCTGTGCTCTGGAGGAAGACAAAGATTATCACTCTCCCTGGAGAGTGAGGTGCAGTGGGACACAGTTTTGTTTCAAAGTCAAACATCAGTTGCTGTCGCCATGAGGAGGTGGAACAGGCAGTATTTGGCAATTCATGCTGGGAGCACTGCTGAGCTCAGACTCACAGTTCCTCCTACCCCTCATTTGGGAGGTGACAGCACTACATCCAGGCCACTTGCTCACTCTTTTCCATGCACCCCCTTCCCAGGTCCCCCATAGATTGACTGTCTTGGATGTGGCCGCAAAAATCCTCCAGGGGGTTTTCATGTCCCAGGAGACAGGGCCCCCTTACTGAGGTTTTCCAGGAAATCATTTCCTCCAGCAATCCAGAAAAGGTACTTCTTCAGCAGTGAGTTGGACCTGTTTAAAGAAGTTCCCTAACCGAGGCACAAGTTTCAGGGGCTGACTCAAAGATGACAAATTTGGGTCTATACTTTTGAAAATAAAAAGAAAGTAAGGTCTTTGGAAATTCCAGAGCTAAAAGGGAGTAATCCCCAGGGAGACACATCTGTGTCCCGGGGGGTCCAGGCAAAACGACCTCAGAGAGCCACATCCATGTTCAGAGTTGATGTTACCCTCCTTGGGGTCTGTACAGCCCTGACACAGGGGGGTTGTGGCACCAGCCAGGGCTGTTTTAGGGAACACCCACACACTCCCAGTCTCAGTGGCATTCTGTGGAAGGGAGGAGTTAAAAGTGAGAAGATTCCTGGAATGACTGCAAACTGCAGTTTATTCGGATGCTCTGCTGCTTCACCAGATGACCGAAACCATGCAGAGAGCTCAGCAAGAAGAACCAGGGAGATTCATCACGACAGGCACCCAAGGTTAAACATCTCAGCCTCGTGCCCTTCCGGGGAAGCTGTGAGAACAAGATCCCAAGCACTTGGTGCCTCAAGCAGATAAATATTTAAAGCCATCTTTTTCCTCCAGCCAGACTCACCCTTTTCCCCATGCCTTGTGATCTGCTGATCCCAGCAGCATTTAAATCACAAAAGGACATCAAAGTAGCTCAAGGAATGCCCCAGGACTGCCACACCTTCTGCACCAGGTATGAAAATAGGCAAGCTCATGGGAGAAGAAATGGTAGCTGGAGAAGCTGGGGCATCCGTGTCTGCCATCTGTCCAAAGGTTGTTGCTGAAGTATGCCAGAAGGCTGTGAGCGCCTTGCAGGCACTACCCTGAGCATGGAGCCTGGCACCACACACTGCACTCACCCAGCATAGTGGCATCCACTGCTCCGCCTGGGCAGAACTCAATCATGATCTGGGGAAACAAAGAGAGAGGAATCAAAGTCAAATCACTGTCTCACTCAGAGTCCATCAGGTAGGGAAGAGGATACAAAAGCTTTGGGGTTTGCTTCCCTACATGGCAAAGCTGCCTCTTAACCCCAACGCAGGAATGGAGATGCTTTGGTGCTCCCCAAGACACACCCCCAGGCAGCCCCAGCAGGAATAATCACCCAAGCCCTGTGGCCAGATCCAGTACAGTACATTACCCCAGCAGTCATCTCAGTGGGACTGTCCCTGTCGCTGTCACACCTCCAGCAGTCATGCCTGACCCCACACCTGGATGCCCACCCTGCACAGCCAGCGTCAGTTCCAGCTTCCTCTCTTTACATCTCTTCCCAACGCATTTTGGAGGGAGGGCTGCTGCAGAGAGCAGCCTGGCCAGCAAAATGAGATAGCTGTAATAGCTGGGAGTTGACGTGGTTGGGAGGAATCAGGCAGGATTTTCTTTGACTAATGAGAGCTGGGGAGGGCTGCCATGTCCCTTTTTGTTTTTTAAATTTTTACTATCACTCCCCACCCCCCCTTTTGCTCACTAGTTCATTGCTCTCTTGATTTTGAGCATTTTGAGGAGAAACTATGTCAACAAAGAGGTTGAGTACATTCCCCAGACTGATGATCTGTCTCTGCCAGGAACATGCATAAAGATGCATAAAGTGCCCCCATCCCTGCCAGCCTGGCCCCTGCTGTCCCCCCACTGCAGGAGGGCAACACCCTTTGGGTGAGCCCTTCCCCAGCACCCTGGGGACCTCTTTTCCTTCACCTCTGCACACACTCAGCCAGATTTGTTCCTGGGGTGGGATTTGGTGCCCATCTCCACTCCACATTGGGACAGAGGAGGCTGTTCAGATAAACAGATCCCAACCAGAGGTTATGAGGGACAAGAGACACTTCACCTCCCCAACAAGCTCTTCTTCTTCTCAAGGTGACACAGAGCAATGCACCCAAGAGGTGAAATGCCAGAGTTTATTTTGAGGACAATGACTGGAGGCAGTGTTTACCAATGCAGCTCTCTGAGACCTTCAAGTGGAGGTCATGCTATTCAATGTGGCTCTAAGCACTGGAGCAGGAGCCAAGGGGAGAAGGTTCAAGTTCCCTCTTTCCCATGGCCTAATCCTGCAGCCCTAGGCAAGTCACATCCCACTCTTTTGTCCTTCAGTTTGTACATGTGGACAAGAGAAACATTATTATCAACCTGGACTGCAGTGGAATACACAACCACTTTGTTTTGGAGGAGAAGTGGGGACAGGATCAAGTGCTGGGAGGCGGCAAACTGAACTGTTTGGTGAGAATTGGCCCAGGTCCAAGAGTCAGAGGGGAGACAATGCTGAGAAAAGAAACCCAGGCAGGTTGGGCAGCATGACACAGGCACTGTCAGAGGAAGAATAACCAGAGGCCAGGAATGGGGAAGCATTTGAAGCAGACAGATAGGGAGAAGCAACTGGGAAGACATTCCAATTATTTGCAAACCAGGAGAACAAATCTGCTCTGACTGAACTGAGCAGGAGCCTGGCAAGCTAGCAGAGCCCTTGCACAAATGAGCCATGTCAATATGTTGTTTTTTTTCCACTCAGGTTTATACTTTGAACCAGAGCATCAGCAGCTTCACCAGCAAGTGGAAAGGCAAGAGTTGCATCCTGCTATGGTGTCCCCAAGCACAGAGATCCCCACTGGACCCCTGGACTCCATCATTGCTCTAACAGTTCTAGGAGGCCCATGTCAACCAGTTATTTTTATAATGTTCCTCATCATATTCATCAGAGCAGACTAACATCACCAGTAGATGCCAGCCCCTCCTAGGCTTCTCAGAATCCAAAGTGCCAGAAGCAAATCCCAAACATGCCCCATATCAATGCCAACCTGCCAACTGGGAGAGTAATGGTTTTCCCTTGCTCTGGTAAGCTGAGGGGACATGGGGAGCCCTGCTGGTACAGCCTGCCCAGCAATGGTTACCTCCACACAATCCAGCCTATGGAACATGCCCTTTGCCAGACCATCCAACCTTGCACTAGCCCAGACCAGCCAAGAGCAAATGACCTGCATGACTCCAGCCCACAGTGCAGGGTTTGCAGTGGCTGCAGACAGTGCAAACCAGACTCTACCTGAGTATCACAGCTTTGATATGCTCTGGCTGGCAGAAGCCCTGCCCCTAGAAATGATGCTCTCTCATCACTGAATCACAGTCCAAGGTACTGTTCACCTCCCATGAGCAATCCTTTCCTGCTCCTGCTGATCCAGGCACCTCAGGAACTCGCCTGCTCAAAGAAGGTGGTCTCCAGGTTCAAGCAACAGCCTCAGTTACACTCAGTCAGTAGGGAGAGCCTGACAAGAAGCTTGTCTGTGCTACTGGGCTCAGCTCTTGAATTTAAACAGTCCTAAGACTTCAAACAACGCAGCCTGGATCAGCTGCTAAAGTGGCCTTTGCCATCCAGCTGACTCTGTGCTTTCACTGTGAATGCTCAGCAAGCAGCTTTACAGCTTCTGCCTCTTTGTGTGTTCTAACTAAAGGAAGTCCCCTGGCATCTCACACAGCTCTTGCAGAGCCTCCGAGACTGAGAAATGTAATTCTAATTTTGAGGGGTGAGACATACCATGGGAAGCCAGCTGGATGACAGCCACAGCTGCCCCAGTCAGCAGAGCTCCAGGGAGCCCCCCAGTGTCCCTCCATTAGGCAAATGCTGCGCTGAGCTTTCCTATCAAGAGGTTTGACCCACACAGCCAAAGTGTGCTCTGGTCAGACACACCAAGCTTTTAAATGAAGAAGGGGCAAGCACGAGGCACCCTACTCTGTATCCATGTGGGAAGTGCTTCATCTCACAAAGTTTCATTCAGGTTTGCAGTATAGCAGTGAAAAAATTAGGGAGATCAGTCCATCTGAGCCAGCATGACCGTGTACGTTTATGCAGGCACAGCAGGCTGCAAGCCAGGCACTGAGAATATGGGAAATAAGGAAAATTTAGAAATATGCATTTTCAAGAAGGACAGAGATGCCAAAGAATAATCATGGGCGTGACCAGATTGTCTGAAGGTCCAAAAACCTAACGGGTTGGTTTCAGTCCAGAAAAGCTGATTTAAACAAATGTGACTGGCAATGCCATAGCTTGCACACTTCCTTCCAGGAGCAGGGCCAGCCTGAAAAGTAGCTTACCTCTGAAGCAGGTAGGAAGGCAGCCCAGAGGCAGCAGCTCAAGAATGTTTCTGTGTGTGAGCTGAGGGATGCAGGACACTCATGGAGACCGGAGGCTGTGCGGGGACCCACCCTAGAGCTGCAGCAGGGAGGGGGACAGTCCGGTGGTTGCTGACACTAAGATGGGCAGTCCGCCATTCTGGCCACAATGAGGAACAAGCTGAGGGTCCCAGAAGAGAGCTGACGGATTTACCCAAGGCCTGCAGAGTTTGGCTCTTTGCTTAAGACTGCTTCCATGTGCTGTACCACATGGGCTGACTACTCTTTTAGTGAGGTGTTCCCAAGCCACCACTCCAACGTGTAGCATTGGTTGTGCAGTGGTTGTGCAGCAACAGTGGTTGTGCAGCAACCACTCCAAGGACAGTGCCAGTCTCAGGGTTGCCTGCCTGCCCTGTGCTTGGCCATAGCCAGCAATTCCCCTGTGACCAAGCACAGAGCTACAGTAGCACCACAAACCAGAACTTTCACCTGGTTCTAATAATACTCCTGCAGTCTTATGGACCACAGAGATGAGATCCATGGGGGTCTCTGCCCCAGTGGTGACACACTAATTAGAGCTGGGGCAAGCAGCCACATCACCTCCTCCTCCTGCCTGGGGTCCAGCAAGCAGCCTGGAATGGGGCTAGAGCAAACATCCTGTTTATAACGATTTCCTCTGCACAAGAAATCCAGGGACTTCCTCAATGAAGGCTGCCCAGCCCCTCTGCCGTGCTGGGCTGCTGCAGGAGACATGCAGCAACAACAGGAGCTCTTCCTCCTGCTGCCACCCCAGAAATGTTCCAAACCCCAGGGACCATGCACTGTTGGCATTTTAGTTCAGTCCACTGGCACCTCACAAGGCACACAGAGAATCCACTGATAGCTCCCCTCAATGAGACATGAGCACCACTAACAGCTGCCTCCCAGCACTGCCAGAGATCCCCAGTCTCAGATGCAACACTAGGGTCAAGAAACTCAGCCACCACTCTGGGCTCATTTGCAGCTCGACAAGGATGCATGAGGTGCACATACAACAGAGATTTGGGCACCTGGTTTACAGACAGAGAGAAAGGAACCTGCTTTCAAAACATTTGTACCACAGTTTGAGCACTGCTATTAAAAAAAAAAAAAAAAAACCAAACATAAAAATGGTCCCTTTCCTCCTACACCTTCAGAGAGGCACAATGAATGAAGGTCACTATGCAGAAGTGATGTAGTATTTTCCTTTCTGCACAGGCAAAACAAAATTTAAAATTAATTTGAAAGCAAAAGTCCACTCCAGTTGAAGAGCTCTGCTGATGACCTTGAGTTTTTTTCCCATGCCTCACCCTAATCCTGTCTTTAGACACTGCAGGACTTCTGTGCATTGTGTAGCCCAAGTGGGAGAGGAGAACACAGAGGTGACTGGGGTCCTCTTCTGGTCTGCTCAAGTAGTAAATGGCTGCCTGGGAGGGAAGGAAGCAGGGTCCAGTGAGCCTGGGGTTGCTCAGGAAAATAAATACACATACATATGTATGAAATAGCCATGGTTTAAGTTAAGCACTCTTGAAGACACAGGTCATCAAGTATTATCTAGGCCAGTGGGTACCACATGTTACGAAAAAGCATTATTTGACTTTGCAGCTCAAGACAGCAGATGAACACTGTGCCAGGAGTACCCTTTGGTACTAAACACCAGAGGAGAATCAGAGGGACACAGAAAACAAATTTGGGATGGAGTACAGCCCAATGAAGTGTCTGTATCTGACAAACCAGGAGCAGCATCTTCTGCCCAAACAGTCCTCTCAGGTATGGCTGAGCTTGCTCACTCCTCCCACTCTGGGCAGGACTGATCCTGCCTTTGGGTGTGTTTGAACTCCTAGAACTTTCTATAACATTAGAAAAAAAAAAAAAGTATTAAAAAAAGCTTATCTTAAAGGGTATTTTTACCAAACACTGCACAGTCACCAAGGGTGGAACAGCTGATGTCCCTGAACTGAGGTTTGCAATTGAAACCCAATTAAGAAGAGAGGACACACCCTCGGCCCAGCTCTTACTCATCCGATTGGCATGTCAGAAGGCAGAGGCTCATGAACTGTTCCTTCTGCAGCAGTGCTGGAGAAATGCCTCCTTCCAGTCAGAAAGGGAAAAAAACCATCAGCTGGGAAAGTTGAGGGCAGCTCATCTCGGTGGTGCTGGCCCTAGGCACCCAGGCATTTTCCTCAAGTGCAGCAGGCTACACAGGGAGGCCACCACGTAGGATGCAGGAACCCTTGGCTGACAGCCCAGTCGCACCCACATCACTGGAGCTGCTGGGTGCCTGCAGGCTTTTCCTGTGACTTTGCTGCTTTTGCACATACCAATTGCTGCTTTTGAACATACCAATTGCTCAGGAGTCACAGAGGTGCTCTAGGGCATCCAGGCCATTACGGTGGTTCCCACCATGCTAAGCACTGTAAGCATTCACCCATTTTCCTTCAAACTGAACCCTGAGCATCAGCGGGCTCAGGAAGTTGCCTGCATCCCCAAGATCCATCTTCCCCCAGATCCACCCTGCCTAGCCCAGAAACTGCTTCAAAAAGTGAAGTACTTCATCAATTTCCTCTCCTAATCTGCAGCAAAGGGTTTCACTTTGTTTTAGCAGCTGCCTGCTGCTGGGGCAAAGGCAACCCACAGCATCCTGCTGCTGTGGCAGCCTCCCTCCCCCATGCACAGCCTTGTGGTTCTGCCATGTTCCTGAGGCAACACAGAGTTGTCATCATCACCCACAGCAGAAAACACCCTCCAGCACAGCTACTGGCTCTCCCACCTAGTATGGGCACTGAGAGACTGGGGAGATAAGAAAAGTAATGTGGTAAAGCCAACTGTGCTACATCTGTAGAACAAGCTCGTGAAGGAAAATGTTCTCCAGGTTGCCACCTATTGCACCTTTTCCACTTTCCCTCTCTCCAGGATGCTGAGTTGGCTCAAAGCTCCGAGGGGAACGCTGGCTGCCATCAGCAGCAGTGACTTCCATCCCAGTGTTCTCCGAGTTTGAGAAGGGCACAGGAGCAGGGTGTGCCACAGCTGGCCCCAGCCATGCTCACTATCAGAGGTTTCGGACGCTCTCCATGCAGGAGGAGGGTGGTGGATTCCTGGGCTGTTCCCCCCACGTGGCAAACCAGGAGGGAGAGGCAGGAGGAAAGAGTCAAGAGCAGACGTGGCTGCCTGCAGGTATGGCAGCAGGGAGAGCAGAGCTTTGCTGGCATTGCCCAGCCGCTTACCGGAAAGCGGAAGCAGCACAGTGAGCAGCCCCCGCTCCTGCTGGCACAGCTGACAGGCAGCGTGGGGCGTGGGGGCAGCAATCCTTCACACTCAGCAAAACTGTAACAAAGGGAATGAGAAAAGAGAAAGCCAGAGTGGGCATGGGGCCCTGGCTGCTTCCGGACTCTCCCGGTGCTGCAGTGAGAGGTGAAGGGTGGGTAGGGAGGATGGTGCAGAACTGCTAACAGGGACTTTTCTGGATGCCCCATGGCTTTGTGTCTTCAGTCACCCTGCCTGCAGTCAGTGATGCTGCAAGCCAAAGCCCACTCTTCTTCCCAGCACATCTAGGCAACGGGCGCCACTTCTAGAGCCACCAGTTTGCTCAGCCCCACGAGTGCCAGCTCAGAACAGGGAGAAGACATCAATTTTGCTATGGTGAGTGAGGGAAGGGGGAAGAAAGCCTCTCACAGTGAATTTTCAAAACTGCTTTTTAGGATACAGCAAGAGAGCAGACCCTGCCTTTCTGTAAGAGGATTGCCCAAAAGTGGAAGTCTGAATCCTTCTCCCACCACGGCAGAACTGGTAGCTGGGAGGCAAGAAGGCAGGTGAGGTGGCACTCTGAGGAGGCATTACCTCAGGAGAAAACTGCAGGCGTGTACCACTGCCTGAATGTCAGCAGATGGTCAGGCTGAGTAACTGCTGCTGCCTCTCCAGCTGCACAGTCCTTCCCCTCTCCCCCCAGCTCCTGTTGTTGCCCCTCCAGTGGGCAGTGCCCTATGGGGCAGAGACCCTTGCCCCATAGGGTGTTTGCCAAGCTCCCTGCACGATGGCTGCAGAGGGCAAAGGCTTCAGCTTTGAAACATGGTGCCACCCTTCCATCCTCAGAGTCAGCCTGCAGAGCTCTCCTCCCCATCCCGTACCCCTGCAGAGCAGACACAAAGGCAGGTGGCCCAGGGTGCCACCAGCATGCAAGATCTTGCACAATGCCTTGGCAGCACAGGAGGAGCCCAGTTAGGAAGAGCCCCCTGTGTGAGCTACTCTAACTCACCCAAAACATCACCCATTTTTGGCAGGGGACCAGATCTCCAGGCCACCATGCCCAGGGCAGGACTGGTATTCCCAGGGCTCTCCAAACAGCCCACATCCGTAGTACAGGATGATTTTCCTGGCATCACAGGCTGCAAGAGGAAGGCAGGAAGGCTGGGGGGAAACAGTCTAGACCTCACCTGTGACAAAGTATGGAGGAATCATGGCCAGGCAGGTCTCTCAGCCTGGCAGGGGATTTTCTGAGCCCTGCAGAAGCAGTGGGAAGCAAAAAGCCCAGACACTCCTAGTGGATTTGGTCATGACTCAGAGGCAGAGAAGACAGACCAAGTCCAGGAGATCATTCCTACAGCCCTCAGCCCTGGTTGTAGAGGAGCAGGAAATTTCCTGCTCTCTTGCCCATAACAGTTGCTCAATAGCTATTGAACATGGGCTTTCCCATTCCAGTCCTTCAGAATGAGTCACCCAGCAGCTTACTGCTGGCCATCCCACGGTATGCTCAGCCCTGTAATACATGTGCCATGGCAAAGAAAGGAGAGAGGCAACAGCTAGCACTGCTCTCAAACTCTGTGTGTTACTGTCACACTGAGAGGACTCAGACAAGGTCAAGGAGCATCAGGAGCAGGGGCAAAGATCTGCACAAGACCCAGGAAGGGGATGACTCTGGCCTAGCAAGACTGACTGCAGCAAACAGAAAGTGTAGCACAAGGAACATTAAATGGTCAGCTGCCCAAAAGTCACCCAGATAAATGATAGACCCAGACCTCAAGCTCCATCCTGAGACCACTCTGTGCCAGAAGCCCAGTTCCACATGCAGAGCAGATGGAAACCTCCACAGGCACCCTAAGATGTCAGCACTGCCTCTGCAGCCTGGCTATGGCCCAGACACATGGGGATGCCAGGCACGCTCCCCATGAACAACTCATACCTCACCCTGCTTATCTGTCAGAGCTTCTACCTGCACCCAATGCCTCCAAACACCCAAGCACAAGTTGAAGAGCTCCATCCTTTGTCTCTCCAAGCCTATCATGTCCCCTGGGTTGACTAGCTGAGCTCATCCTCATGGTTCTGGCAAAAACTTTGGACACATTCCTACCTCACAAGACTGAGAAAGGGGCTTCAGCTTCTGAGCAAGACAAACCCCAGAGGACAAAGCTGTTCCTCGCTGGTGGAAAGAACGCAGTGATATATTTAGGCACAGAAACTGCACTTAGTCATGGTCAAGGGGCATGTCCTCTACTCAATCTTCTTGACATCTGAACCCAAGTTCTGGTGGCTAGCAGTGAAGCTATGCTGCCCTGCTGGCTGCAAGAGGAAGCAAGACAAGCATCATAGAATGGTAAGGTTGGAAGGGACCTCAAAGATCATCTAGTTCCAACCCCCTGCCATAGGCAGGGACACCTCCCACTAGCTGGATCAGCCCTCCCAGGAGCAAGTCCACTCTTTCCCCCGTAGTAAAGGGGCACACAGGACCACAGGGGTGGCTTCCAAGGAGCACCACTTTGGTTTCTTAATCTAACGTGGTGAGATCTGCTCTTTCCTGTTAAATCTGGGGCCACGTTTTGTTTGCAAGCATGCAGAGCCTCCCTGCTATCTCGGCCAGCCCGTCCTGCTCCGACTGAAGTCCAAGGATTAAGTTTACATTATGGAGTGGAGGGAGGAGGTGGATCACATTCCCACACCCATGTAACTTGGCACTTTCCCCATCACTCTCCTGTCTAATGCCTTTCACCCAACACATGCCAATGAGCTGGAAGAAAACAGACAGATTTTGCCAGCCCAGCACTGCTCATGAGCCAGATAGGCTGAGCTGCTCTGGCTATTTGCTAGGGACTGAAGACAGGGCAAGACACTACAGCAGCCTGCTACACAGCAGATGTGCTGCCCTTCCTAACCTCATTTCTACAATCGCACAAGGCCAGGGTACCACTACAAAAGGGGAGAAAAACCTGAGAACCACTGGTTCCTGCAAAAGCCACCAGCTCCAAGCTCCCCTCCAGCTGCCACTGGCTCTCAGTGCACACTGGAGAGGTCACAAAACAATACATAAGCCACAAGAAGCCTCTGATGCCACAGCACAAATGTCAACAGCTTGTCTGACATGGTAAGTATGCTGTAGGTGGAAGTGAAATAATTAGCTCTCTGTAAGAGAGGGCTCCAAGCTTGCCAGTTTTCCCCTACAGACAAGAACACTATTCAGAGACTTTAAATATAATAAACCCTTTCTCCCCCCTTTTCTGAACAAAATAACCTACAGAGAAAAATATTTGAAATAAAAAATGGTCTGTCCCATAATGAGGGGGGGAAAGAAGATTCAGGGCAGCAAGTAAGGAAGCATACAAAGCTTCAGAGCAGGAAAACTTTATCAAGAACAGGGTCACATAATACTGCATACTCTGCTTGAAACACGGAGCTGCCTGCTCATCATAGGTGTCTGGGAATGAGTTCTTCACATTTAAATCATTCTGAGAGGACAAAATATTTCCTTGAACTACTGCCCCACAGAGTGGAAGAAATACTCCTATTCCTGCTGAAATTGTGGCATAAACAATCAAAACTCCTTTTAGTTCAACGAAACAATACGGGTTTGAGGTTGCAAAAAGCATCCTTCCCCTTGCTAGAGTCAGGGGGGCACTTAGTTCCTTTTGACAAGGACTGACACCCAGCCCTTTCTGAATTCACCATCCCAACTTGTTAACCAGCATCCCAGTGTGCTGAGGGCCCCAGAACACCCATGGCCAGTGGAAGCAAACAGCTACAAGATGCAAACTAGAGAGGGTTGGCACAGCTACAGCCAGGCAGTGGTACCTGGGATGTCAAATGCTGCAGGAAGGGTTAAGTGCCATACATTCAGGCTTGTTCATGAGCTCTGCCTTCCAGGACCAGACCAAGACCTGCTCCAAGTGTTCAGGCTCCTAGAGTCATGCTCTGTGAAGCAGAGATGGTGAGAGCAAGGCCAGGGTTCATTTGCTATAGAAACCAGAAAAACACCCAGGCGATGGCTCTCTGCCCGGGCATGGGGCAAAGCCTTTGCTGCTTGGAGGGCTGTAACTGGGATCTCCCTTCTGTCACCAAGCTAATCAGTATTTAGAGGCCACTCAGGTCACCAAGAACATTTGTTACTGGATAGGCTACAAAATGCAGAAAATTCCTACAAATTTAAGTAGTTAAAATTAACAAGTTGCTGCTTCTGTGGGAAGATTCACCAAACTCAAGTGTATCAAGTTTGTGCCAGTGTCCAAAACAGACAATGCATTTCAGAAGGGCAAAGCTCACTAGGAAAGCTGGAGTTTGACCCAGGACAAGTTTCCTGATGTCTTTTAAGAGCCAATAGTTCAAATACAGCCTCAAAGCCTCACCTGGCCAGGAGGACAACTTGTTGAAGGGGTGGCAGAGAACTTTACATTTTCCACTGGTGCCTGGTACCTCCCTAGAAGCAATTATTTGTTCTGAACATCCTCAAATTCACAGCACAAGGTGCCCAGATCCATCACACATGACGAGGGCACTGCTATTTAACTGTTCCTTTGGTTGTAGTTTTGAAGTCAATGGAAACCTCCCCAAGCCATAAGGTCTGTGAAAGGCCATACCCTCCCTCCCAAATGAAAACTTTGGGGCTATAAACTGAGATAAAATAAAGAAGTCTAAACCCTGCAAACTATCACTCGTTCCAGGGCATAGAATGATGCTAGGTTTCAAGGCATTGTTTCCTATCTACAGATCATAAATATTCATTTATATGCAAACATTGTTCCTTAGCATTTCCCTTGGAAAGCCAGCCAAGTGGGAATGTGGCTTATTGCAATTCATTTCTAAACAAACTTTTAAAGTGCTTTGAAAACTGATTTGCCCGTAGGCTTCTTGTCTGCTCTGTTCTTTTCACAAAACTGTGGCCTTATGGTTAGAACCTTGGACTGGGATTTGGAACAAATGGTACTTGGGAGCAATTCCTATACCTGCTGGGTAAACTTTAGGCAAATTCTTGTCTGTGCCTCTGCTCTCCCTTCTAGTAAGTGGGATAATGACACTGGATCCCTTTTACAGAGCATTCCAAGGTGTACAGATGACAAGGGTACAGAATCACAAGGCATTATTATTGTTTCAATAACCTTTCCTTGCAGCATTATCCTGCATAAAGAATGGCAGACAAAGGTTTCTACTCTAGTCCATGTTGTCATGTTGCTGCCTGTAGAAGTGCTCTTGAACTTGGCTAGGCTGTGGCGACTTACCTGCTGCATAAGTAGCTCCTGGTGGTTGATCAAAATCACTCCATTTCCATTCCTGCTTTAAGGGAAAGCCCCAGTTTTACCCAGAATAACATTTCCAGTGGCTTGCCAGGAGTCTGAATGCTAAAGCTCACATTCACAAGTCAGAGTAGATATGTTGGTCCCATGCAGCCTGCCACCCGGCTTTACAGCAGAGAGGAGGGCAGAAGATGACTCCGACCTGCATGCCTTTGGGAAAGGCAGTAAACAACCCCTGCGAGGGGGAGGCAGAGAGAAGCTTTACTACTTTGCAGGCAGATGGTGGCAGGGAGCAGAGGGAGGATGCCACTGAGACACCTGCTTTGCAGCATCACAGCTGGTGAACATATAGTCCCGAGGCTGGAGCAGAAGGGATTACTCTCTCAGGTCAGTTCTGTTACTCTGAACAGCACATTGCTTGAAACCTGGAAACCCAGGAAGTGTCAGGAGAATCACTGAGCTACATTGCTTCTTCCAGCCAAGATGATGTGTATCCAGCTGACTCTAAGGCCGCAGAGGGGTCACAGCAATATCCCTGCCACACTCCCAGCCTCCTGGGGCAAGCAATACCCTGTCCTGATGTATGCAGATGTCTGCCCATATCTGCTCCTCATTTACCCACACTGCAGAAGTCACTGGGGTTGTTTTGCAGTTCTGCCCAAATTCTGGACCTGCAGGAATTTAGAAACCAGTCCAACAAACACCACTCCCCACACTGGTTTGCCCAGCAGGGCTCACCCCACAGCAGTTCACGGGTACCAGAGCACAGCCCAGCTGGCAGCACAGCACTGTGTGCTCTTGGGGTGCAGCCAAATCTGGCATGGATTTGAGTTTCTGCAGTTGGGGGAAAGGAGGAAAAGGCAGGAAAGGGCTGTTCCTCTAGGAGATTGTCTAGCTGTTTAACAAAGTTCATGGCTTATGGATCGCTCTGATTTTCTGTGTCTCTGCTGTGCTCAAGCTCTATGCACAGTTCAACACTCAGGAGCTGCAAACTGTTTAGGCACTTACTGGGGAAGTTTGGTACAAAGCTTCAGGAGCAAGAGGCTAAGCAGGAAAGGTCAGTTTAGACTGCAACTCTCCTGCCAAGCGAAAATTTAAAGGGACACAAAGAGCCCTCAGAGTCCTTGGGGACAGATGATCGAGAAGCCTGGAGATCCCTGGTTTGGTGCTAAAAGACTCCCCGTGGGCATCCAGCCACAGTTCAGCCTCCTCACCCTGCAAGTTGCCATAACCTCCCTTTGGCCTTAAGGAACCTGATATTGTTATCAGCTTTCTTTTTATGTTTGTTTTAAAGAAAAGGTATTTTCAACTTAAGGGAATTAAAAGCTCCAAGTGCTTTGCATAGCCCAGCAGTCGAACACAGGGGATAATGAACATTTCTTCATGATACAGGATTTTCAAGAATGCCCAAGTCTCCAGTCAACATCCATATCAAAGGGGTGGCAAGCCAAAAAGTCCCTGGCTAAACAGGTCAGGGCCTGCCCACGGAAAATGCAAACCTTTTTTTTTTTTAAGGAAAGTACAAAGAGCAGCTACGGAGCTGGTGCCTCTCTGCAGCCATGCAAGTTACATATGCACACAGCGGGCCGGAGAGGAGAAACTCTAAGCTGATTAAATTGCCCATCCCCAAAACGCTCTGAGAAGGCAGGGTTACCTGCGTGGCACAGTGCTTACTGCTTTGATCTCCAGGAAATGTCTGTTTATTCAAAAGCCTCTTTGCTATAGCAACCAGAGTTTATAGAAGAGGAGGAAGGAGAGAGAGAATTCCCCAGTGCTTCGCTAGAAAAGTACCACCACTGGCAGAGTCCTGTGGTTACACACCTGGGGCCAAGTGACAGTCTGACTAAATTTCCAGCAAATCCTGCAGACTCAATGCTGGAGCATCTCCACAGGCTCCTGCAGGAGGGATCCCAGGTCTTTCACCCCACTCCACAGATCAGCTGCCACAGTGGGGTGGGTTGTCTGGTGGTGACACTGTTCCCTGGGAGCAGGCATCTCCCACAGGAAAGTCTGAGTTCATCACCCCAAACAGGAGCCTCCTCCCTGGTCATCTTATCACTCCTCTGCCTGTGAGAGGAGACACTCGGAAGTGGTAGAGATATTCAAAAGCACAAGATCAAAAGTCCCTCCCTTCCTTTGAGATTTCAGTCTTTTTGTGTTGTTTTGGAAGAAAAACAAAAACAAACCCACACAGCCCTCAAGAGGGACACAACACCCGAGGTCTGTTCTTTCTTTCCCACACACTAATAATTATCAGCACAAATTCAGCACCATTGATTTCAAGCATTCAAAACCCATACCTTAGTCCCACTCCTCAGTCACAAAATAGCTTTAAAGTGAGGAGTATTTGCCCTTGTGTTTCCAAGCCCTGGAAAAAAATGCTTTAAAATATGGCCCAGCAAAAAAGACTCAGAACAGACTTCTTTTTCTTTTCCCTTTCTTTTTAATAGCTTGAGATTCTCAGCTTTCATTTGGTGCCCCCAGTTCCAGCAGCTGGGATTTATGCAAAAGAACATCAAATGCCACAGGGCTTATAATAAAAATAAAATAAAATCATGAAAGCTCCCACCACTGCAGTTTTGCAAGCCTCCCTGGGTTGCTTTCAACCAGCACAAGACTGCCTGGCCTCTGCCTGAGCACAGAAAAGAAGATGGAAGGACAACAGAATGAGATAGCAACTGCTGTTGAGGGCACAGCATCTCTGCAGTGCATTTATATGCCAAGAAGTTCATGCTGGATGCTATCATCTCACCGGTTATATTCCTGGGGACTCACTGGAGTCCTCCAAGCCCTTTCCTGTGGCTCACAGCAGGTTTCTGTTCTGTCCCACACAAGAAGTGGGGTTCTCCTGCAAATTGATGTCAATCAGGTATAAAAGCAAGAGGAGTTTGCTGGTTTATGCTTCCGTTTCAGTGCTGTGGATTTCAGAGCAGCTGCTGTAGGGTAAGCCACTTCCCTTGGCACAGAAAGGTTTTTCTTTCATAAATATTGCATATCACCTTCTGGTTACTGAAGTGAAAAGTCAAACCCTGGCAGAAAGGAGTCTCGGGGACCCCATGCAGCTCAGGAGGACAACGAAGCTTCAGCAGCAGCAGTAGCCACCAGAGGCCAGGTTCCCTCACATATTTTCTGTTAGTTCAAGAGTGAGAACAGTCAACAGACTGATTTAGCAAGAACCCTTCCCAGCACTGAGCCCCTCTCAGTGCCGTTGGCTGTGACTGCTTGTGGCACAGCCCAAGCCATAAATTATTCAGAGCCAAAGAGCTGCCATCCAGGAGGATGGGCACGTCTGGACCCCTTGCCAGCACATCTGTGTGCTTCCACTCCTGACCCTTTCTCACTTTGAACATGGTCTTTCTGTGCTGGGCTGTGAGGACAAGGAAACCACAGCAGACCACTGACCAGACACACATCCACAGCAGTTTTACCCAGGGCCTGGGTTTCTTGAAGCCAGAAACACAGTTCATGCAGCCCTCACACAAGTGCTGGTTTAGCCAGTAAAATGCTGGCTAAAAGCATGGCACAGACAGAAACAGGGATGGGATGCTGACAAGACAAGGAAAGCTGATGTTTATACTTGGATGCAAATTTTCCCCAGCAGTGCTGGTGACTGAGAAGCAAATGCCTTTGAGTTTAGGGAAAAGTTGGTAGTGACTAGAAACCGTCCAGAACAACAACAGCCTGGCTTACTGACTTCCCTCAGAGGCAATCAAACGCAGGAGCACTAACGAGAACAGCCGGAGCAATGAAATGCAAATGCCACTCAAGTAATGAAACCAAGAGAAGGATCCTCCTCCCAAAACAACGGACCGGGCTGCAATGCCTGCCCTCACGGGACGGCCTTACGCAGGAGGCTCTTCTTCCAGAAGCTCCAAAGAGGCTGTTTGATTTTAGTAGGTCAGCGAGTACGACATTATAAAGCACTTCTTAGAGAAAAGCAGAGGCGAGGAGCTCTGCGATCCACTTCGCCACAGGAAAGAAGGCAACGCTTCCTATTGCAGGGAGGAGGTGACAGGGGAAAGGGGAGGGGGCTGACATTTTACAGAGAGTGAGCAAGGCCAAGGTGTAAAATTCAAGCAGACAAGGCACAGAGCAGGGAGGAAAAACTAGCCAAGGTGGGATATAAAGCAGCCCCAACTCTCACCCAAGCTCGGTGTATGTTTGCCTTTTTAATTTTGCAGAGATTAGTTCTGCTGTAGCTGCAGTCTGTCCAAATCCTGAGTCCCCTCCTAGGAGAGATGTTTGCCTTTCACTTCCTTAGCAGGGTACATATTTACTTTGTTCTTTAATGTACCCAGGACTCAGTATCATGATTAGCAGCCATCCAAATACCAAGTCTCTGGACAACCAGCAGCCCAGCTCCCTTGAAGCAAGAAGATGCTCAGTGCTGGGTATCACAGCCCTTTGAGTGAGGGTCAGAAAGAAGTTTGGGGCTTTACTGATGGGTTCTTAACTAAGAAAGGACACCAAGGCATGTTGACATTGCAGAGGGTGCTTGCTGAATAAGTATACATTGCCCAATAAAACTACTTCTTCTGCATTGCTTAACTGAGGAAGAAGCTGGACATGGATTGCATTATCCCAGCAGCAGGCCCATGCTCAGGCCTCAGTTCCCTTGGCACAACAAGCAGGCACCTACAGCCCTGACAGTTAAGCTCACACAAGTGCAAGTCTCAAAAGCCAAGACTTCTTTCTTTTTTTTTTNACATTAAAAAGAGGAAGAAAAAAAAATAAGAGTTGCTGAATGCCCCCTCTGACACTTCTGACTTGCTAGTAGTTGTAAGGTGTAGAAGAGCTATCCAAGAAGATGAGTTTGCAAATCCTCATATTCCCCTGATTTCCATCATTTTGACACAGGCACATCTGCATGCATACAGTTATTTGAGTTTGGCATGGGGCAACTACACAAGGGTGCACATCCTTACCCTCCACCACCTCCCTATACTTTCCATGTGGCAGCAAGCAGGAAGGTGCCTTTCACAGTCACCTTCCTCTGCTGCCAGGGACTCAAAACAGCAGGCAAGGAGGGGGAAAAAATAAAACAAACAAACAAGATGCATCCACACACCAGCTAAGGGAAAGAGATGCAGGAGCCTGTTGTTCCAGGTGCAGCACAACTAACTGCTGCACTAACTCACTGGATTGCATTTTATGTCCCTGTGCCTCTACAGACATGCGAAATGCAGCTCTTGCTACCAGCTGCCTCTGCTTTACAGATGCTGAGCCAGAAATAAGGCACAGATTAAAAAAACCCAGGGTTATACTTCCGTGTGATCTTCCAAAAAAAGGGCTGAGTGTTTTTATTGGTGGTGAATTTCCTAACTATACCAACTCCAAAAGGTGAAAACAAACCACCACAAGTCTAGTTTTCACTTAACAGTGAAGATCTCTTCATCTTCCTTGGGCAGTTTATAAGCAGCTTTAGTTAGAAGACAGTTTGCCCATCAAAGAGAATGTGGAAAATCTAGGCACTGTTCATGCAGCCCAGTTCGCAGGTCATTTCTAATTCACACTGATGCCTCGAGATGCTACAGGAAGTTTTTGGTTCACCATAAACTGCAGAGTGAGAAACACAGAGTTGCACAGGTCACAGACAGCAACGGCCTCTTACCCAGAGCTTGCCATCCCAGTAAAATGCTCCCAGCAGCTTGACAATGTGTGGGTGATTGCAGGTTGCCAGTATTTCGATCTCCACCATGTAATCCTCCAGTTCATCTTCGCTCTTTGTTTCAATGACTTTGGCAGCCGCTAAGGCGCCGGTTTCCTTGTTCTTCGCCTGCAAGACAAAACCAGCATGAGTACAAACACGAGGAGAGCCAGAAGCACAACTTACACAATTCCTGCTCCTCCAATTCACAGTCAGCTTGGCTGGTAGCAGCCACAACACAAGCATGGAAATCTGCAGGTGCATTTCTGCTTCCTAAACCTGTCCATAGCTTTGTAGAGGGGATGGATTGCTGTGTAAGAACCAAATCAGCTTCCTTACTCCCTCTGGGCTCTAATGCCCACAGCAGTTCCCATCACAGAGAAAGGCTTTTAGAAAAGGAGATGCATCCTACTGTTTGTAGCAAGAAAATCTCGGTTTATAGACACTCTCTGCTAATACTGCAGGTGAGACCTCTGTTTGTTGTATACAGACAATCCAACCAAATTTACAGTACAGCTGTAAGCCCTGCACACTCCTCTTCCTCACCAAGACTCTCATAGGGGCACTTTTCTGTAACATACAGGGGAAATGTAAGGATCATCATCTTGGCAGGTAAATCCAAGAAGCAAGGTGCATTTTGATTTCCCAGGTCTGGTCAGCATTCCTGGTGTTGCAGATTAGTAAGCACTTCACAGAATCACAGAATTAACCAGGTTGGAAAAGACCTCTAAAATCATCGAGTCCAATCTATCACCTAGCCCTTCTAATTAACTAAGAAAATACCACATGTCCCCTTCCAGATGCCCTCTGCATTTTATATAGTCCCTTTAACCAGGTTATTCATCAGATAATCAGAAACCCATCACAAGCTCTTTATGCTAGTGGTTGGAAAATTTTTGCTGACTT
The DNA here is from genome assembly GCA_013399775.1 of Semnornis frantzii. Classification (NCBI taxonomy): domain Eukaryota; kingdom Metazoa; phylum Chordata; class Aves; order Piciformes; family Ramphastidae; genus Semnornis; species Semnornis frantzii. The sequence goes on from VWYK01089658.1 coordinate 319,641, forward strand.
CCCCCCACCCCAGTTCCTCACAACAACACAGGAGTGTACCCTTGGGTTAGCAGCTCGCTGACCTCTTGCCCTGCAAACACATTTCCCCAAGAAGCTCTCACTGCCTGGGAAGGGCTCATCAACAGCTGCATGGGAGTTGTTCTGCTTGTAGGCGGCACACCAGAAAAATGATATTAATGCTGGACTGGAAGCATTTGCAGACAGGTTCCTTATCATCTTGCTCCCCTTGTGCCCCATCCTGCATGGGATAAAAGGCAGCCGATGAAAGGGTTGGCTAAAAGCAAGTTTTGTGAGCCTCCAAGCTGCTCCCAGACAGGACCACACAGCAGCAGCACTCAGCTAGCATCATCCATTGGCTTCTTCCAAAACTGCCAGGGCAAAGTCTCACTTTGCAATTGCAGATTTCCACAAACTACTGCAAGAATTCCAAATGTGCAACAAAATACCAAAAGGGCATTTGAGAGACCGTCTGCACAGAGGGCTTCACTGTGAGCTGTTCCAGGAGAGTAGGCGAGATGGGAGCTGTTGATTCAGGAGCTCCCCACCATTCCCAGAAGGACACTGAATCAGCAAATCAGGGGACAGGACAAATCCCTGTAGCTCACTCTCTTTGCTTCTCCACTGACACAGGGGAGCCTCCACAATGCCACTCCAGATCACCACCCATTTTCTTTCCATCGCTCCCACTCAGGGTTGCCTCTGCCCCACGGTAGAAAGTGTCACCACTGGTCTTACAACCAGAGAAGCTGGGCAAGCTCTAGTTGTGACCTTTCTCACTGCATTGTTTACATATCTGTGTTTGGAAAACCTAGGCAGGAGGATTAATTTCCAGTATAAACACCACCAACTCTGCTGAACAGTTGTATATAGCTTAGGTGACAGTGTACCAAGGGACAGGCTGGGAAGGGGGGGAAGGATAAGTGGTACAACAGAAGGAGGACAATAAAGGACCCTTGAGCCTCTGCTGGGCATTGAAGACTTGCTGCATTTGCACAAGTTGGCATGGACAGCTGTGTCTCTACCACAGGGGGAAAACCCATTTCCATCTGGGCTCTCTGCCCAAACACAGGACAGCAGCTCGTGCTGCTTGCAGAAGGAATCAGGGTGTTGTGGGTTTTTTTCTCAGGTTGGTTTGTTTGTTACCAAGCTGCCACCAGATGCCCCGAGGAGGACACAAAGAGCAGGGCAGGGGGAGATGCAGAGCAGAACGAGCAAAGGAAAAGAACAGTGCTTCCAAATCAGAGCAAGAAGTGCTCCACTGTGTTTGTTCTGCACTTAACGGCGTTGGGAGAGGTCCAAGGAAGGGAAGTAAATATTGTGAGAAGAGGTGGGGCTTCCCTTGGAGGTCAGCCATCGCACGCTTCCCACCGGCAGGGTCCCAGCCAGCTCAGCTTGTCCAGGATGCTGGGGCCCTGCAGGCACTGGAAAAGCCCAGGAGCAGAGCGTGCCCCGGTTCCCACTGAGAGGTCTGAACAAAGCTGCCCTCACCCTGAAGACTTGGGGGAGCCACCTCGGCAGCCACAATTCCACCTCTCAACCCCACCTGGGCTTGCTAAGGCACTCAAGAGTGCAGGGTGATGAGGTGGAGGACATGGCTGTGCAAACCAGGCTGTAAGCTGTGGGTAGGGGAGCGACATTCACTGCAGCAGCCTGACCTTACTCATCACTACTTCTATGACTGGGTGAGGAACTCCCAGAGATGGCTTCCTTACTAGCCTTCAGTCTTTAAAGATGGCCATAACAGAACTAGCTGCTGCCTTTCTCTTCCACTTTGGACTGTCCCAAAGGAGTGCTTACCCAGCCATCTCCACCTTCTCATCCATTCTAGCAGCGAACACAGCTTGGGGAGGGAGGGGATCCTATGAGTTGCACAAGGTGGGCTTCGACCCCAAAGGGAGAGCAGCACTACTGTCCCACACGCTCCAGGCAGCACTGGGAGGTCAAAGTGCTTGGTCACACCAGAAGTAAGACCACAACCTATAAGAAGTCAGCTCAGGACACCATGAACTCATGATGCAGGAACGTGAGCTTTTGAAACAGCACATTCACGTGGGCAGGGATGCCAAGAGGATGGTGTGGGCACAAACCCTGTACTTTCCAGGGCCCTCTGACAATGTCACCGTTACAAGCGAATGCACTTATGGCACTTCCCAGAAGGGATTAAAATGCCCCACAGGCCTGTGGGACAGCAGAAGCAGCTGAACTAGGAAGGGAAGCTGAGATTGTGAGGTCAGCAGGAGATTTTGGAAAATACTGTCTCCTGCATGGCCAACTGCAGTGTGGAGAGGGGACTGCTTGCCCCACATGGCTGCCTTTGAAAGCACTTACAAGCTGCACAGCTGAGCCTCTCTGGAGCGGTCTGTGGCCCCACTGAGCCCAAACCCAGCTTCTAGTGTTTCTACCATGACAAGACAGAGAAAGATGCACACCAGCTGGTGTGGGCATTCCTGAACTGAGCTCAGCAACTCACATTTGTCATCACAAGAGCTTTGGAAATCCAAGGATCTTCTGCTCATTTCTCCACCTTCCCTTTCTCTCCATCTGCTTGTCCTCCAGTCCTGACACCAGTCTACAGCCATGCTCCAAGCAGCCTCCCTGGGAATGGCAGCTGCCTGATGGCTGCACCAACAGTCCCTCACAGCAGCCAGCCAGCTCCAGAAGCTGCTCACATAACCCAGCTTCACACAGGCAGCATCAGATTTTGGCCAAGCACACCGGGCAGTCTCTGTAACTCGCGTCTGGCATTTTCTTTCAGTTTCTCTGCCGGTATTTTCCTGCACACAATGAATTAAAACGGAAATATTCTTCCAGGAAGGTTTAGTTTGGATCCTAAACAAGCCAAAAAAACCACCAAAACATCCACTGCCAGACCTGGGAGCTGGTTTCAGTTATCCCAGGCATGAGATGATGCTTTAGGGTTTAAAGCCCTTTACTGACATTTGATTATCTCTGTGCAACCGATCAGAATCTGCTCCAAGACATTAGCACAAAGCAAAACACAGCCTGCCCTGACCTCAAAAAGCTAAGACAGCAATTAGACAGAAGGAATCAGCACCTTCAAGTCTGTAACCTGCAGGCCTGGACAATACCCCTCACGGCAAGGGGACACACAGCACCAGGCTGAGAAGCGGCAGCACCTGCCACTTGCTCCCTAAGAGCTGCGGGATGGGAGAACAGAGTTGCTGTCAGCCTCTCTGCAGCTTCACCTCTACCTTGAGCTTCACTGGGGGTCATGCACTCATCTTGCAGCAATGGAAATCGAAAAGTCCTCTCATGGTAGGTGCTTTATTTTCCTTTCTTTGGGATTTAAAGACACAAGACGATGTGGAGGAAAGTAGAAAACCAAGAACTATCAAGAAAGCACTTTAGGATGGCTCACCAGCACTGAGTTTGTCAGACAGCCACATCACATCAAATCCTGCAAAATACATGGTATGAACTACCAATACAAAAATCTTCTACAAACCCTAAACTAATTACAAGGTTTCAAATGCAGCAGAAGTCCAGAATGCAGAGAGGGGGAGAATGCTTCCATTCCTAGGTAAAATGCCCCCAAACATGCAGCCTTTGAGGAATTCACAGCATTTCCCTTTTTTCCCTAGTGAAATTTATGTACAGAAGTGAAAGCACCACCCAGATAGTCAGATCCCTAGAACAAAAGGTGCTTGATGCCACTGTATTGCCTATGGCTGGTCAGTCAAAAGCACACATCCAATTCTATGTTTTCTCTCCTCTGGTCCTAAGCATTTTAATGCCATGGATAATTTGTCCCTGGAGCACTGATTAGCACCAAAAGAAACAAACATCTGCCAGCATAGTGCCCAGGATGAGCTGGTGAACTACAGTTAGATTCATTAGTCCTGGCATTTAAAACCTGAAAGGGCCTTATGGGCACCACTGGCCTCTGTGCAAACACACCACACACGGCGGTGCAGACACAGGAATGGGACAGGCGTTCCATGAGAGAAAACAGCTTAAATCAAAGTCATCCAAAGACTCCCAGAAAGCCACACCAGGGGCCAAGCAGGACACAAAGCAAAGGATCTTGCAGGAGATGGGTGTTGGACATGCCATTGCCAAACACCTTGGGAGTATCAGGGAAGATGGGATGAGTAGGATTAGTCCTAGAAGGCAAAAGCATAGTGAAACTACTGTTCAGCTTATGGATTTAAGGGGCTGAGAGGTGCCTGCTCAGGTGACAGAAGAGGCTGTTTGACCTTTGCCTGTGACTCACCCTGCAAGCTATTGTGAAATACAGATTGTGCCAAACCCAGGAACTATTTTAAGCCTTTAAAGTACACATTACAGGAAGGTTGGATTGTTCAGTCCTTCCTCAAGTGGGACTGCTGAAGGGACAGTCATTTACTAGGTGAGGAGAGGAAAATCCTGTGTGAACTCTAAGAGAAGACAGCTATCACTGACAGTGCAGCAATCCTACTCTTTCCATCCTTGTAAGCCTTCTCTTTCTGCCCAGAGAGCAGACATTCCACGTAGTGATCACTGAGTTAGAAACTCAAAAGTAAAAGCCTGGTGCTCTCTCTGGCTGCTGTCTTTGGGGGTTGTTAGCTCTGAGTTCGCCACGCTGCGTGTCTCTGTATGCCAGCAACTGCTCACTTACATATTGCTGAGGGAATACGTAATGATTCGCTGCCTTCTGATGAACTTTGCCTCAGTTGTCTGCATCAGTAACAAATACAGAAAAGGTTTGAGTCGGTGCTCATATTATTGTCAGATAATCAATGGGAGCTGAAGTGAGTTCTGCGTCCAACATGCCTCCTGGAACCACTTCACTGTGTTACCATAAATTAAGCCTTTGGTACCACACACCAGTGGTGACAGGTGGACGCATACAGTGTCCAGTGAGGCTGGCACAACTCTGGCACAGCAGGCCCCCACAGAGGTCCATCTCGTAGGTGTTGGGCTGGGCAGGGTTGCAACCACACTGGGCTGAACCCATGCTGCTGCTCTGGCAGTTGTGGCAACATTCTGCAAGGGCTAGGGGGAAGTGGAGGTGGTTTGCGAAACAAACTGAAAAGTGTTACTTGGGGAAAAGCAGACAGAATAACACCCAGAGATGTCTCTGGTTTTACAAGCTAGATGCCAAGTGAAAGTAACAACACCAGATAGCTCAAGTTATGGCTGAAGACTTGTTTTCTTTGTCAAAATGTGTAAAAAACCAAAACAAACAAACAAACAAAAAAACGCAACCAAAAAAGTGTGACCCAAGCAAGGCACATACACTTTTTGCCTTAAAAGCTCAGCAACAGCCCAGCAGAAGGGGGGAAGGGCAGAGATAACAAGCTCAAGCAGCAGTACCTTAGTCAAAGGACAGAAACACTCCATGAAATGTTTCAGACCTTGCACCCAAACACAGCAGCAGAGGCCAGAAGAACAAGAGGCTTCTTTGCTGGCACAGCCCACTATATCCCATCTCCAGAAACTGAGAAGACCTCAAGGTCCAGGTGCATGTGTGAAGTGAACAAATACCCATGGCAAGGTTTGAAGAGAGGAAAAGATCCACATGGATCCAACACTTTCAACCTATATCCTTCAGAACCTGGAAGGATGAAACATTCTTCAAATCAATGGAAGACCACTGGTCCCCTGGTAGAGCGCAGTGCTTTCAGTAATGCACCCCTGCCCTGGTCTTCATTCAATGCCACAACATTGAACAAAAAACAAGAGAGGGAGATAAAGCCACACTACCACTTCTGAGTTTCCTAGCAACTTCCTGCAACAAAATTGGGACATACAGAGGTAAGGCCTGAGCAGTAGGTTGAATGGTTGCTATGCCTGAGAGAGTCATACAATCATTTAGGTTAGAAAAGACCTTTAAGATCAAGTCCAACTGTCAAGCCAGCACAGAGCCAGTGAATAGGGCTTAGACAGGCATCGGTAGTATGTGTGTCTGCCTGTCTATCAGCCCTTTCACACTGAGATAGAAAAGCATCAGATATGCAAGGCTCGGATAGAATAAAAAACAGATGAGACTTGCTATCTCCACAGCATGAGCCTGCCCAGGGAGCACACCCTGGCAGCAGACTTGTGCTTGCCCATGACTCAGAGAGAGAAATGCAGGCCAGGCAGCAACACAATGATGCCAGAAGACACAAGCACTGGGGTCCATCGGCATCAACTGGCTTTGCTGGGGCACAACTTCCTTCACTGATTTTCCCACCTACTGAAATCTCACATTTTGGTTGGTTAAATAAGAGCATGAGCACGAGTAGGTGTCAGGGGACTGAAGAAGAAAGGAAAAAGTCAGGTTTGCACGATGGGAGTATTCCAGTTTGAAGAGCAGCTGTCTGGGGAGGTGGCTTTTCTACATCCAGGAGGCAGATAATCAGTTAATCCCGCTCCAGCAGCACTAGTGCCATCATGCTGCACACTTCGCAGGGGGCACACTGCCCCTTCCAGCCCCACGTCCTGGAGGCAGCATGTACAGACCCCGCTCCCAAACATCACTGAGGTCACCTCTCTTCAGTGAGATCCCAGCAGCTGGTAATGCTGGGGTGCTGAACCAACGGGCTGTGCCAAGCCAGGCAGTAACTCACCATGCCCAGGTTTTGCCATGCTTAACCCTGGCACACCCACGTGTGCCGCCGCTCCTAATACATAGGTACGTGGTACTTCACTATTTTAAGGAACGTGTTGTTAAGTGACTTTGCCCCTCAGAGCTGAACTCTGTTTCACTCCACGTCACAGGTTGAGCAAAGCTGGCAGTGCTGGTGCATAGGCAGAGACCCTGGGGACCCGCAACCCCACAGTGTGGCCATGAGGGTGGGTTTGACCCGAGAGCTGCGAGGAGAACCCCACATTTACAGACTGCATGGTAACAAAAAGAACTCTTTTTTTCCCCATGGAAACTGCACATTCAAGAAAAAATTCTAAAGAAAGAAAATTGTGCTATGTGCTGGGCAGGGATTTTTCTAAGGGGCAACGATTGCCACATGTGTGAGGGTGAAAGGCTCAAAGCCTTCATCTAAGCTTTCCTCTTCCATGCAGCTGCCCATAACTCCCACTGTCAGCAGCACTGCCAAGCTCCGGGCCATGACACTGAAGTCATTATCAAAATATTTAGGCCATGGTGAGCTATCCCTCTCCCCTGCCACATAGACCGAGCTGTGGCTCCACAGACTGCAGGACGAGCTTCACTTGGACTTCAGCAGGGATGGAGCATCACACGTTCCAGTGAGTTTAAAGTGAATATCCAGTTTAAAGTTCAACCAGGTATAATATTGTTGGGTCACTGCTCTGCAAGTAAAGGAGTGATGTCTTCCCATTCCTCTGCTCTCCCCAGCTTAAATGTTTTANTCTGTGACATCCTTTCCAGGAATTACATATTTAATCCCTCATGAATCAAATTGATAAGAGCTGATCCCAAGTCTCTTGAGCCAATTCATGCAAAACCTTCTGGGTTTGGTGCAGGTTTGGCTGACAAGCAGAGAGAGGTCTGCAAGTGGCAGGGTCAGCCTCATGCCTTTGAATGGGCCCATGGCTGTGAAAGCCAGGCTTGTGAGGCAGCTGCACAACACTTAACAATTAGTCTTTTATCATCCAAATTTCAAAACAGAGCACTTACAGTCCGTAGGATGTACAGCATTAATATCACCACAGCAGATCAAATAATCCAAACTCAGCTTTTAAAGCTGTATCTTAAGAAGAAAGGAGAACAACAGCATGAATTGCACATTTATGAGTTGCTGTGGCACAGGGCTGGGCATTATCTCTCTGGGAGCTATCATAGAGAGCCGTTTGAAGGACTGTCCAAGTGAACAACCCCCTTTTTGGCCACGGCAGGGGCTGCGGACCGCCCATGCTCCTGCAGCCCGTCCCCACCCTGTGAGAAGAAAGCCTTATCAGGGAGCCACTGTCCCCATCAGCTCATGCTGGGAAGGGGAGATAGCATTTCACAACGCCTTTGAACACAGCAATCCCATCACGAGAAAGGCCACGAGTTCCAGGGCTTCTTCCAGCAGAGCCCACACTTCTGCCAGCTCCAGTCCATCGCCTGCTAGCTTGTCTTTCTGAAATGCCCAGACGAGCCCTTGTGTATCTGCTCCTGCTGACATGAATGCAGCTACCTCCGGCAGCAGATACTGCATCAGCTAATGGGTTTCACAGGACTGAGATGTGGTTCAGCAGCTCCAAGCATCCAGCCCACGGCAGCCGGCAGTGCTGGCTTCGCTCTGAGCATCTTCACTGCCTGAGATCAGCACAGCTCTGCTTCAGCACAGCAGCTCAGGGGGTGCCACCACTGCTTTTCCAGCCCTGCTCATGCAAACAGATGTCAACTTTGAACCACAGACACTCTCTTATGAACTGTATCTTAGGCGTTTCTAAACAGTCTTAAAAAAACATTTTTATTTTTTTTCCAGAAAGGGCCTGAGTTAGGAACTTCATGGGCCCACAACCCTAGGGGTGCTGTGGACTTCCCAGGCTCTCTCACTCCTGACTGCTGCCTGATTTATGACTCTCAATGTGATGAGCTTTGGATAGGTGGATAACTAACTGTGTTTGCCATGCAGTGTGTTGCTATCTGTGGGCTGCTATCACTTCCCTATCATAGCCATGGCTGGATTTACGAAAAACGAGACATTAATAGAATGAGAACTAGAAAGAAACGGTTTCTCTCCACCCCCTTCCTATTTTTCAGCTTCATTACCCTCTGCAACAACACTGTTTCCTCATACAATCAGGTCCTCCTCTGCTGAAAAACAAAGGCTATGTATAAAACTAGGGAAACTGCACCAGTTTCCACTGGCTGCAGGGTTCTTAGGGTCTGCTGTACACATTTCAGGCTCCACTAGAGATATTATTTTTAATTAATATGTTTAAAGCAAGCCTGTAAATGCAGTGTCAGACCAGTTCAGGTTTACTCAGCTGAGTGCATGGGGAGTCCAAGACACAGCTCCCTGACAGTGTTCAGCAGGGCAGTAACACTCCCCAGTAAAACCACCACCCAGCTATGCAATCCTTCCTCTGCTCAACACTGATCATGTGAAAACAAAACCTACTAAAAAGAGCACATTTTTTTCTTCTGGCACATCCAAATTTCTCCTCAGTGTACACATTCCACTCTTTTGCACTGCTTAGGGACAGCAGGCCCTTCCAGCAAGGACAACATATGGTATGTAAGGCAGGATGCAGACATGGGTAGATTATATCACCTCCCCACGCTTCCGTGTGTGGAAAAGGGGAGGAAGACAGACAGGAACTTCATTCAAACATCCTGAAACTCAACACTCAGACTTGTTCTAAATGACTGTTTTTGTGTGAAGAGCAAACTGACTTCAGGAGAGTGATTAAAATTGTTCATGCATCTTGGGCACTTACGTTCTCCTTGCACACCAGTGGGTTAATTTATTTGGTTTAGGTGTTTCTGGCAGTTGAGCAGAACAAGAGGACAAGCCTCTTCTTTCACATCTTCATCCTGTGTGCATCACTACCTAGGGCAGCACTTCAGATTTAGAAAGACAAAGGAAGGCAATATGCAAGTTAAATCTTAGGATGGCAGGAAACACCACCTCTGCAATAACACCACCAGCTATTATCTAAAATGAGCCTGTGTAGTGCATGACACCCAAATAACCTGAGATCCTTGAACAAACAAAATCTTGCACGAGAACTCTTGAAAAGCCATGCCCCTTCACCAACCAGGATGGAGAATGGGCAGAGATCAAAGAAGATTGAAGATTAAAACTTTACCAAGAAGAACTAAAAGAACCCTTTGATTCTTGACACATTAATCCTCACCCCCAATCAACCATGTTAAGGCACCACAAAAGCAGACAGCTGCACTAGTTATAGACAGTGTGAACCCCTGGTTATTACCACATGCTCTTCAGTGTCATTTACTGCAACCCAAGTTCTCATTTGGGTCAAAATGGGGATAAAAGGAGATGGAAGCAATTGGATGTTGTTACCTGCCAGGCTGACATTATTAGCCTACAGTCCATAAAGTTACTCTGATAATTTCACCATAGGTTTGAGGGTGGACTTAATATCAGAGACATTCAGGTGTGACAAAGGACTTTAAAATCAAACCAGCCACTTAGAAAGTTCCCTTATGCTGCAAGTTCTCTTAATTTGGATGTTACACATGTTTAAAAAGAGAAAGGTTTTAAATTAGTTATTTTCTAAACTTTCAGTGACTCATAAGCCTATTAACTTATTTTGCAATGTTTACATTGTTCCTATCATTGAATGAGAAACCTAAGCAAATAAAAGCAAATAATTATCCATAACAAAAGTGAACACTGAAATCTACAAATGAGTTTTCAACACACAGCACCACAGTAAACTGGTAAGAGATACAATGAATACCACTGGTGCTGTTTTCTGTAAGGATAAATGTATTAAGGATTTAAATATGATTTTTAGGAGTCATATTTTATCAGAAGATAGGACCCTTCACCAAAGATATCTATTCAATGGATATCAAGCCAATCAAGTCCTGGGCTGCATCAAGAGCAGTGTGGCCAGCACGGCAAGGGAGGAGATTCTCCCCATTTACTCTGCTCTCGTCAGAGCCCACCTGGAGTACTGTGTGCAGTTCTGGAGCCCCCAGCACAGGAAGGACAATGAACTGTTGGAGTGAGTCCAGAGAAGGCCACAAAGATGCTCAGAGGGCTGGAGCAGCTCTGCTATGAGGACAGGCTGAGAGAGCTGGGGCTCTTCAGCCTGGAAAAGAGAAGGCTTCGAGAAGACCTTATAGTAGCCTTCCAGTATCTGAAGGGGGCTACAGGAAGGCAGAGGAGGGACTGCTGATGAGGTCTTGTAATGACAGGACAAGGAGTAATGGGTTTAAACTGGAAGAGGGGAAATTTAAACTAGATGTTAGGAAGAAGTTCTTTACAGTGAGGGTGGTGAGACACGCACAGGTTGCCTGGGGAGGTTGTGGATGCTCCTTCCGTGAAGGTGTTCAAGGCCAGGTTAGTTGACGCCTTGAGTAACCTGTTCTAGTGGGAGGTGTCCTTGCCTATGGCAGGGAGTTGGAACTGGATCATCTTTGAGGTCCCTTCCAACCTTACCATTCTATGATTCTATGATACTTGACACTTAGGTACTTACGGAGTTTCTATCAAACCACACTAGAACAAACAAGTAAGTACAACAAATCCCAGGCCACCTCTGTCATGACCTGCAATCAACCAGGTCCTCTCCTGGGCTTCTCTTCAATTACTGCTTATTTCTCAGTTACAGAAAGGGGAAATGATCTAATAAGACCATCAGAAACAGCTGCCCGACAGCTAATTCACAACCCCAGTTCCAAACGATGTAACACAGGTCTCCAGGGAGGATGGATCCCCAACTTGCTCCTCCAGCCAGCCTTAGCCAAAAGCCTCCACTCTCAACTAAAACAACACAGTGTACTTCAGAGCTAGTCACAGCGAGCACAATGTCGCTTAGGAGTGCAAAGTACGGCCAGTATTCGGCTTTTAAAACCCCTATCCTTCAACACAAAGGTTAAACGTTCATAGTACTGGGCGCATCCTCACTCTCAAGGAGCTGAGCTCCTCGCTCCGAGTTTCTTGCCGGCGAGGACCACAGGAATACAAATAATGTCAGCCCAGGAGCCTCGCAAACTTGGAGGCGGCCCCAAACCCGCTGACTTCCAAGAAATCTCCCTCCATTCATTGCACCGACAGCCTTGGCAAGGAACAGCTCGTCGCTGTACAAAGGCATCGCGCTGAAAACAGACGATTTAAGAAGAAAAGGGTGGGAAAGCTTCTTTCCCTCGTTTGCCCTGCCCCAGGCACTACCAGATCG
>VWYK01089658.1:331859-343190 GCA_013399775.1 Semnornis frantzii
TACAACGATTAACCTGGCACTGCCAGGACGCCACTAAACCATGTTCCTCAGCAGCACATCCACACGGCTTTTCCGTCTCTCCAGGACTGCACTGGGGAGCCTGGTGCAGGGCTTGACGACCCTTTCTGTGATGACATTTTTGTTTACATCCATCTTGAGACCATACCCTCTTAACACTTTTCCTTGGGAAAAGAGACCAACCCCCATCTGACTCCAACCTCCTTTCATGGGCAGCAAGAAGGTCTCCCTTAAACCTCCTTTTCTTTGGGCTAAACAACCCCAGTTCTCTCAGCTGCTCTTCATAAGACCTTTGCCTGCTTTGTTGCTCTTCTTTGGGTGTCCTCCAGCATCTCAATGTTAGTCTTGTAGTGAGTGGGCCCCAAACTGTACCCAGCATCCAAGGTATGGCCTCACCAGTGCCACGTACAGGGGAACAGTCCCTGCCCTGGTCTTGCTGGTCACACGGTTTCTGATATAGACCAGGATGCTGTTTACCTTCTTGGCCACCCGGGCATACACTGGTTCATATTCAGCTGGCTGCACTGCTGGGGCCTGAGCAAAGAGACACATCTGAGTGTAAAAACATAATCCTAAACTGCCTTGGCAAGAGGGAGACATTTCCCTTTTCCCTTGGTTCATCTACTGTGAAAACAGTGAAACACAAATATTTTTTTTTAAACTTCCAGTAGCAAGAATTCGACTGTATCAGCACTGTGGGCACCCACCATGAATTTGTTTGAGATGTGACCCAACCGGTGTCAAGTGTGAAGGTTCGTATCTTTTCCCTGGCAGAACTTCAAATCCTAAGAAAAACTGACTTGGAATCAAGTATTAAATGGGGACATCTAGGGGAAATACCCGACGGTGCAGCCACTCTTCTGAACATCTCCGAGGGCTCAGCCGTGAAGGATTGTCCTGGCAAACCTCAGTGGTGCCAGCATCGCTCACAGCAGTGTGTGTGTTTTGCTCCACACGTGTCCTGCTGACCAGCCGAGGGCAGAGGCAGGGGAGGGGGTGCGCTCGCAGACTCCGTCTCAATGAGGAACGCAGGCAGAACTCAGCACCTGGCTTTGAGTACATCTGGCCTTGCTGATTTTCTCATCAGTTCCCAAATATATTGTACCCCAAAGCATGGAGGTTGATTGTCTCCTCCCTTCATCTCTGCTGTTAAGAAAAAAAAGGGTTTATCCTCAATATTTCTTTCAGGAATTTCCCCATACTGATGTTTGAATTACTATTTGCATCTCCAGTTCCTGGAAATTTGTGGTTGTACAAGAAATTCAGATGCCTTTTTTGAAGAAAGTTTCATGTTCCTCTATTTCATCCCTTCTCCCCACAGAGTTGTCAGAAAAACAAAGTGAAAATGCAACCTAACAAATGGAAAGAAGCTGAAAATAATTAAGCACTTCTGTTTTTCCCACCTGACTCATGGATTTTGGATCTGTCTGGAGCAATGTGTGGATTTGGCCATACTGGATTAAGGACACAATAGGCCAGGAACAGAGAAACTACATTCAAGTTTTCACCTCTTTTAATCTAGATTTTTTCCAGTGGTTTAACTATCAAACACTACCACCCCACCCCACCACCCCTTTTTTTCTTTTTGTTAAAGTTATCATTCTTATTAAAAGTAGAATTTTTACTTTATTGTGCCAGGGGACCTGGGCACTGTGCATGAGCACAGAAACATTGCTTGGGTAGGACCCCCAGAGATCATCTAGGCCAGCTTCCTCCTTCGAGGAGGAATGTCACCAGCACTGGGCTGGGTCAGACAGCAGCCTGTCCAGCTGTGTCTTCAACAACCTCACAGGATGGAGCCCTAGGCTCCTGGGGTTGCCAAGGTGCACCCCATTCTGGGGAAGGAATGTCCCACTGGATCTTCTAAGCTGCAACCTGTGGTCATTGCCCTTTGGTCTGTCACCTGCCTCCCTGATAAGTGTTTGACTTCATTGTCTTTGTCATTGCCCCTGTGAGAGCTGCGAGTATGTATTGGGGATATCCGTCCTTATTGGGTGCTGTAAAGATAGGGAATCCAAGATAAATCCTGTGTGCAAGGGCTTGCACTGTAGGTAGATGTCCTGTCTGAGGGTAGGCTGTCCAGATTAGGGTTCAGAGAGCTGATTAGTCTGCTGGCATAAAGTCTGCAAGCTCAAGTTACCTTTAGAAGGTTTGTGAGCAGCTCTGATTCAGCAGAGGATTTTGAGGGCTGTGGCATTTTTCATTCAGCACTTAATACTCTATGAGCAAATTTGCTATCTTGTGGCTCCACAGCCAAAGGAAATAAGCCATTTGGATTCTTTCCACTCATTTCTTGCAGAGAGCTCACAGGTGTGAAGCCAAGTCAGGAAACAGGCTAATTATCTGTCTATGGATTATTTGTTCTTACTGTTTCTCCAGTGATAAATAAGAAAATACAAACTCTAAAAAAAGCCACAGAGCTTTACAAACCTGCCCCAGGCTCATCCCATGGACAGGCAGAGCATCTTCATTGCATTACCCACCTTCAGCAGCCGACACAGTCCTTGGCAGCACCTGTTAGCAGAGCTGAGCTCTACCTCAGCTTTATGAGCCAACGAGAAGAAACTGCTGCCCTGACTGCAAGGATCCATACAGCCCCCTGATTTAAAGGTCAGGTTATAGGCAGGGTCTGACAGCCAAAATAAGCCAGGAGAGTTTAATTTTATTAGTATTGTTTCTGGTATGGGTTAGGGAATAAAGGGCACTTGCAGTGGTTATTGCTGTGCTGGATGGGACTCATTCTGGGTTGGAAGAGAAATGGGTGATCAATACTTTTTATAAACCTAAGACCAGTTCATCTTCATAACAGCTAATCTGAACGTGAAATGGAGCATTCATAAGCATCCATCTCTGAGCTATAGCTCCCAGATGTGTTGCATATGGCACTATCAGGTACTGAAAACTAGAAACACTGGGGCCCTGGATAAGAGGATGAGCAAAGCCCTGCAGTGGCTGTTATGTAAGACTTTTTCAGCTTGGACTAACAGACCCTGGAGTACCACTTGTCTGAAGGTGAGATTTGCATTACAGCCTAAAAGAAATCCTTACGTCTGTGCTGTCTTGCACATTTTAATTGGATTTAATGCTCTTGAGCATAGCAAGAATAATTCATGTCACTTGATTTTAGTATGCATTATCCTTTAATGCTGACTGGAAGTGGAGCCTTTGCCTCCACTCTGCTCTTGAAACTGTAAGAAAACATTGAAGTTGTGCAACTGAGGCTGTGTCTGGTCCTAAGGCAGAATTTTCCTTCTGTGAGGGTCATAGAATCATAGAATCAGCCAGGGTTGGAAGGGACTGGAAGGGTCATTTAGTTCCAACCCTCCCTGCAATGGGCAGGGACACTTCACACTGGCTCAGGCTGTTCAGAGCCTCATCCAGCCTGGCCTTAAACACCTCCAGGATGGGGCTTCCACCACCTCCCTGGGCAACCCATTCCAGAGTCTCACTACCCTCATGGTGAAGGACTTCTTCCTAACATCCAGTCTCAATCTACCCATTTCCAGCTTTGTTCCGTTTCCCCTAGTCCTATCACTACCTGACATCACTACCTGACATGGTCATTGCCATGGTGCTAATTCTCCTCCTCTGATCTTCCACAGCCAGCTGAGATGCAGCTGAAGTCGGGGTGCTTTCTGCAGCACCTGCATTCATGCCTGTTGTCAGTAAGAAATGCTGTGGCCCTGGCAGAATATTTCCAGCTCCTGGACATTCATGGAAAGATTTACCTGAAGAGTAAGTACTTCTGAAAATGAGATTAGCTTTAGTGATCAAAAATTACAGGTCCTGTGTAATGTTATTGAAAAGAGATAGAATGCTACATCCCTTAGGATTTAAACCAGAGATCACAGACACCACAAACATTGCACTTCAGATGTTCCAACAAATGCAGCACTCTGTAAAACTAATTAAATACCAGCTTGGTTAATACAAGTGCTTGGCAGCACCCCAAAAACCTTTCAGATACAGCATGTATCACTGTGTCCTCTCTGCTCTGTCATGCCCTGGCTGCTCTGGAAGGTTACAAGGCCTGGTTGCTCCTGCATCGGCTTCTGCACTAAGTATGGCTCAGGGGACTGTGCAGAGCCTTTGAGCTGCATTTTCAGCTCTTACCAAAAATACTCCTTTCCCCTTCCATTGCCTCCTTCCTTATTTGTGAGGCAGAAGAAGGTACCTAGACCCTACAAAAATTGCTTGATTTTATACTATTATTGTCGTTTGAACCCCACCCCACAGGTCAGGCTTGCTAGTACTGTACAAACATTACCAGGTCCTGGCACAGCCAGCAGATAATTGGCATAGGAAAATCCCAGCCCTAAAGAAGACCTTTACAGCCGTGTAAGAGAGATTCCAGGAGCACAGGACAAGAGGGGATTCCAGCTCACTAAAGCTAATTCCTTAGCACTGTAGCAACCTCCCAATGTAATCCTTTTCATAAACTGCTTGTGCTCCAGGTTAGAAAGCAGGTGAGTTTCTTGCCAACAGTGTCCTCCACACGAAGCTGTTTGCAAACCCCTGTCTGCTGGCTTGCAGCTTTCCCACCTCCCACCTGCAGTTATCAAGCCTGTTGCTGTGTTTTTGCAAACCTCCATGGTGTTGCAGCTCAAATTAGACCTCTTCCCATGGATACCCCACTAGCAGAAATTTAAGGGCAGCAAAATCAGATCAGCCTGCAGATTTTTGGGTGGGTTTTTTTGTTTCTTGGTGGTGGGTTTTTTTTTTTTGTTTGTTTGTTTTTTTGTTTTGGTGGTGGTTTTTTTTTTGTGTGGTGGTGGGGTTTCTTTGTTCATTTGGTTGGTTTGGTTTTTTTTTTTTTTTTAGCAGGGGGCTGTGTGTCCTCTGTGCTTGTCATTAGGGAAGTTTGAGAGAAATGCTAGATCTGCACTGAAGGAAACTACATAGGAGTAAAAGTAACTGGTAGTGCATCATGAGTTAAAAATGACATCTCCAGAAGAAAATTAGGCTTTTCTGCCAGTGTTTCTGGTTTGTTGGAAAAAGTTAACCTTTCCTTCAGAGTGGTGGGGTGGTGGAAGAGAAAAAAGGCAGAATATTATGAGCACTTTAGCAGTGCCTTCTGTGCAGCAATGACATATGCCCCTTTTCATATATCAGGCCATCTTATTAATACTGTCTATTAATTCTGAACTGTATGTCCTATCTGCTACTGGGCTTTAATTGCCTGTGCAACCTGTCAGGGATCAGTGGGCATTTAAAATAAAATAAATCCTGCTAATTATTGCTCACAGCTTTGTGCAGACAGTGCCTCAGAGCTCCCTGTTTTCCAGATCTGTGTTTTTATTGCTTTCTGTGTTATATGAGCAACCTGAATAAGGACCAGATCATGCTGCTGTTTGACTTGTTAGACTGAAATACCATGGGGAGAACTTGCTGTAATGAGTTCTGCATAGGGGTGTGCACCCTCCTGTGGGTCCTGGAGTCGATACAGGGACAATGGCACCATCCAACAACTCTGTAAAGGAAATCAGCCAACAGAAGCTGATCTTTAATCACAGCATACAAGAGATGGAGAGAGTCCCTGGATCTGTGCTGCTGCATAGAAAAAGAAAGCAGGGAAGTGAGCAGTCCTCATGTTAATAAGAACCTCGCTTCTCTGGGATAAATCCAAACCTGAATCTTGTGCCAGGCAGGAAGCATTTAAGCATTCTTCCCAGCCCAGGCTCTCCATCTTCTCAAAAAAAACAAAAACCAAAAAAACCCCAAACCCCTCAACTGTGTTCAGCTGTGGGGAATAGAGCACAGTATCTGTTTCCATCCATCCATTCTCCATAGCGTGTTAGTGCAGCACATGCTGTTGCCCTTCTTCAGCCCCCCGTGGCAATGCCAGGCTGGGGAGAAGCCAGAGCCTTTTCAGGAAAAAGCAGTGAGGACAGCAGGCTGTGGTGAGAGCCAGGTGGTAAAGCCAGGGTTACCCCCAGAGCTCAGCCTTACTTTTGGACATGTGCTGCAGCTCTGCCCTGGACCTGGCTAAGGGCCAGCACCTGGTGCTGCTGCCTGTGGAATCTGGGGAGGAAGGTGAGGAGCCAGCTACAGGACCATAACCCTGCGAGTCATGGGAGGAATGGGAAAGGACCTCACAAAGCAGCCTTGGAGCTTGGCTGGCTGTCAGTAGCTCTCCCCAGCAGAGCCCAAATGCAGCCGGCAGCAGCCGCATGCTCCCGCACAGCTCCATAGCAGGAAGCAGCAGGATTTTGGTATTTCCTGCAAGCATAGTGAGCAAGAGGTCACCTTTATTCTCTGGATGGGAGCACCAGTTGGTATTCCATGTATTCTTTCCAATCAGGAAATCAGTGCTTATCATCTGTTTCTCAGCCTTTCTGCCCCGAAACAGAACCATATTGAAAAGCTGTTTGTTCCCCAGCACTCGGGACCTGCCTTGCAGCTGCTGGATGCAGACAGAGATAATATGGTTGATTTTAATGAGTTTGGAGCCACAAAGTTTCTCTTCAGCATCCAGAAAGAGCTTAAGAACGTAGCCAAGGGCCTTGATATTTCTGGAGATGTGGTAAAATTAGAGAAATTGCAATCAAAACACAGGCCTTGAAAATGCTTCTAAATTCAAATCCCTGGGCTTAATTTTGCACTGCTGTGTGCAGCCACTTCTCACTCAAGCCTGAGTTTTCTTCCTGTTGCCTTCAGGAATGGGCCTTTGGTGACTTACTGCATACACAGCACAAATTGAAAACAGTTTAACAGCAAGATAGCAACAGGAAGAAAAATTGTTTGGGAGTTAAACCAGGCGTATTTCTCTGTCTGAGGAGACTCTAACTAGAAGAGGTAGGCAGGACTAGCAGCAGTGCCTTTATTTAATGATTTTCTTCTGAGTTCACTTCCAGCTTCTCATTATTTTCCAAGCTCTCTACAGTCCATTCTCACAGCATATGGCTAAGGGTGTACCTTGGTGGGGCACACTCAGACTTGAAATTCCTTCTAGAAATATTACAAGTGCTGTACCTTGGCACAGACCTGTGTCATGGAGACATCAATGGGCATGCTCATTGTCTTCTCTGGTAGGTCTGTCATTCTGACTTTAAACCAGCTCCAGGTTCCAGTGAGAAACTGTAGGGAATCTTTTCCACCCCTGCCCCATGGAGGGGAGCAGCTCCCTGCAACTACAAGGGGCACAAAGCTGGCGACAGCACCTCCTATCCAGCTCTGCCTCAACACAGTCCTCATTACAGAGGGCATTCCTTGCCAATTTGCTTTTGCCACCAGCTCACCTTTGTCCCTGTGTGGTCACTGGTGCTCTTTCAGATCTCTCTCTGCTCTGAAGTACTCTCTGATTAAGACCACCTGCAGCTGCACTGGTAGGGAGTTAAGTCATTAATAAACCACAGACATCTCTTATCTTTGTCACAGCTTCAGATTGTCCTCAGGACTTCAGCAACCTAGGATGCTCCAGGAGCACATTTAGCAAGGCAGCTCTTAGTAACTGAGGGAGATCACTTCTCCTCCCTTCTACTGCTAGGTTACTGATTTTATTGGTAATTCTCCTCCTCTATGTTCCACCACCAGTATCCTCTTCGATTATTTGTTACAGGCAGTTGCCACATGCCTCCTGTTAGCCCTGAAGGGCTCACAGCCCGTTTCCTGTGTGGTTTAACAGCACAGTGAGGTATCAAACCTCTGTCCTACTTGGAGCCTGCAGACAGCTCTCTAAATGCCCTCATTTTCCCAGAGCAGGCTGTTTCAGCCCCAGGCTGCACTGGTCTGTCCTTTCATCTCAAGGGGGCCTGATTAAAGATCCCTAATTTAAGCAAGGTCAGCATGGCTGTGACACAGACAGCACCTCGCTCCCTCCTCTGCCTTCCACATCCTAACCCCAGCTGTTACAAATCACTCCAACATCTGCAAGTCATTACAAATGGCAGAGAAACAGCCATGTGCCAGGGAGGTGCCCCATGAGCCTTTAACACGTTGGGGATGAGCCGGAGGCAATCAGTTGAAACCAATTACTCTGGAGTCAGCTGGGAAACTAGAGCCAGCTGGAGAAGGGGACAAGAGCCTGGACTTGAGGCCCTTCTCTGAAATAACTGTTGGTATTGTCCAACTGAATTACAGATAACTAGAGATGGTTGCAGTCTTCTGCATCAACAAGCAACAACAAAAAGAGGAAGGGGATCCTGAAAAGCCTCCCAGCAAGACCTGTGCACTTCTATCAGGCTATCAAGAACACTTTACCCAGCTGGGAATGACACAGCCTCACTTCTCTAACCCTCTGGTCTCAGCTTACAGCTACCAGATAGATTTATCAAACTTAGAATCATAGAATGGCTTCGTTTGGAAGGGACCTCAAAGATCATCTAGTTCCAACACCCCACCACAGGCAGGGACACCTCCCATTGGAACAGTTTGCTCAAGGTCTCGTCCAGCCTGGCCTTGAGCACCTCCGGGGAGGGAGCAGCCGCAACCTCCCTGGGCAACCTGTTCCAATTTCACCACCCTCACTGTAAAGAACTTCCTAATTGCAGAAAGTGAACAAATCAAAGCAATTATCTGTTCTGTTTTCTCTGTTGCACATCACTGCTGCTCTTCCAAGGTGGGTGCCAGGGACTGGTGTGCAAGAAGTAAGGACTGATGCAATTTGGACTTCAGCTTCATGTCTCACCATTCCCTAGGACTAAGTCTGATGTCAGCCTTATTGTCCCCCATGTAGTGCAAGAGGTGTGCTACCTTGCTATTTTAGAGGTAAGCTCTTCCTGTCTCCTATGTTACACCTTGGTTTAGCAAGAGCCTTCTGCCCTAGTGTGGCCATTTTGCTACATTCAGATGCACACAAATCAAGGCTGGTTTGAAATATGGCAGATTGCTCTCCCGAGGTGGAGCTGGCAGCTCTCTGCTCCCATGCTTCATTTTCTGCCTCTCGTGCCTGCATGCTCCAGGCTCAGGCAGCTCCCTCCACTGCACTGCCACGCTCATGAGGAACAGCCCAAGACAGGAAACGCTGTTTGCTTTGTTAATAAAGCCACCTAATGAAGTCCATGTGGAAAGAGAGCTAGCGAGGTAGACGAGTTTCTCTTGCTAGATATTGACTGTTTACCCTCTGGGCACAGCAACCCAGTGAATTTATTTCCCCCCTCTCACCTTTCAGGGCATCACATCATTGAGCCATTGTCTGCCACTACTGAGCATCCCTAATGAAGCGGCATGGCTGCAGCATAAAGGACTAATTAGAAAAGAAAATTCCAGTCTCCAAGACCTCCCATGAAATGAGGTTTTGGCATGCCTGTAAGGCAGCATCCCACCTCTCAGACCTTTGCAACTGCTCTGAGGCCAGAGAAAATAAACTAGATGGCTGAAATCCCAACTCTCTGGCATTCTTCAGAGAGAACAGAGTGGGCCACTCTTTGCAGAGCTGAAAGCTCAGTGCCTTTTCCACCTTGCTAATCAGAGGGAGGGACCAGTCACTACAAGCTCTCAGCTGGCTGCTCCCTATGGTGTCCAGATGGACTCTGGGAGTCTCTCATCAGGGCAGTTGCCTCAGTCTAAGCAGCAGCAGAATCAGGTCCATGGTCCAAGCAGGATAGGTGCATTAACCAAATGAGAGTGCAGGATTAGCCAGCAGCAAGGAACGAGAGTTTAGCACAGGGCCAGGAGTGAGGGCACAACATACACCATGGAGCAGAAACACCATGCAGCTCATAGCACCTTGTGTGATGTCATACAGCCAGCTACAGGTCAATGAAATACAAATATAGGCAGAAACCAAGCATTAATTATATTAATGAGGAATAGAAACACCATAATCTACATAATACAGCTCTGTAAATCAGTCTTCTCTAAGCTTGTATGCTGTAGGGTGTGAAGCTGCGCTTGATTTCACTGCCTGCAGTGACTGAGAAAACAATTCTCGTGCACTTTTGACCTAGAATCCCTGTCCTTTTGGGGTTCTGCTTCTGTCAACAGCCAGCCCAGTGTGCCCAGCCCACTTCACACACTGAAGTGTGTTACAGGTGCTCACCAAGGACAGCATGGTGTGGTGTGGGTACACACCCGTGACAACACGATTTGGACATCCCTCTTACTGCCCGACAAGCAACCACCCTTTGCTCAGCTAGGAGATGGGTAGAGGCAAGATCAGAGTTTTCTAATCCTGGTATTTAAGGACAACTTCTCTGTCCATGCAGAGGGAGATGAGAGCATGACTGTCTTTTGAGTGAGAATGAATGGCTACAAACAAGCCACTCAACTTGTTTACACACACATATATATATTTAAGAAGGGAATATGAATATATAAAAGAGATTATATATGCATACACATACATTTGAAAGGAATAAAAAAATATATAAAAATATATCTGGAAAAGGGGAAAAAATTCCAGAAAAATGCCATGCTTGTTTGTAACTCATATCAGAAACTCTACTGTGAAATTATCCTGACAAAAAAAAACCCAAATTTGGCTGTGGTAATATTACACTGAAGTGACCTACAAAAAATTTTCCTACTCCTTTGATGCCTTAGGTAGTTAATCAAGACTATGAAAGTGGTGACCTGAATTAAGAGAACACATCAGTTAATGTAATTACAGGACAATTACACAGATCCATTACCCTGCACTGTTCACCAAGGAGCCTGAAGCACATCTGCAGACAGCAGGAGCTCTGGGCTCACAGGAGGTTCATGCTGGATGCCTGAGTACATCTCCAGGCTCTCTATTCTCCACGGACTGCACACCTTATTTGCAAGATAAAATGTTATCACACACCACACTTATTATAAAAATGTGTCTCTGGGGTGTCAGACAGGTAACAAAGAAGTTGCAGAGCTGCAGTTCAGAAGTAAAAGCCCTGCTAAAAAAATTAAAAATGAAAAACAAGGCTGAGTTTCCTTCTTAAGGCCTGACATTTCCAGCATTCTTTTTTGTTTTCTTTTTTTTTAAATGCAAGGACAGAAAAGTTGCTCTTTTGCCTTAAACACAGGAATTTTTGTACAGTCTTTCCAACAGAAGCCCATGATGGTTTGCTTTCAATGGTAAAAAAACCAACCAACCAACCAAACCTTCCCCAGGTTAACTCCCCCCCAAATCACATAATTTAAGTTTAAAGAAAACCTGCTTGTGCTTTGCAGTTGATTAGAAGTATCTGCACAGAGTACTGGGATATGGCAACATAAAAATGCATAATGAATGTTAAAGACTACCTGGCATCCACAACATCTTTATCTTGTCCTAGGGTCCTTCCTTCACTGAAGAAGCCAGAGAGAGGACAAAAGTTAAAAAGTACATTTTACACAACTGCAGTATTTGATTCCAAAAGACTTTAGAAAAGTTACAGGGACAAAAAAAAAAAAAAA
>VWYK01089658.1:358902-387707 GCA_013399775.1 Semnornis frantzii
CATCAACATTTTACTGTGATGTCACAGAAAGGCTATCAGAAAACGTAGGCTGCTTGAGGTACAAAGACTTCGTTCTTGCACAAAAAAAGGAGAAGGCATTTGGATAGCAGAAGTTCTGTTAACCCTAAACAAGATCCCTATGTTTACAAAGACTCCACCATCCTATGCAAAGCAGCATGCTCTGTGAGCACTGTTTTTTGAAGAAAATTATGTTAGGCCTTTTTGCTTAATAATCATATAGCAAATGGATGTATTCAATCTCACTTTCCTAACATGACAGACTATTTTACTATTTCCAGTTAAGTCTGGAAGACAAAGTAACTGCTATGCTATTTGCATTTTACTTTAAGAGGGTTTTCCTTTAGCTAAGATCAGCAGGATACTAGTGATCAACACCATGGATGGACTACATCATCACCCAACAAATATGCCACCGCCAGCTGCATTCCTTTCCAAACAAGACAAAAAGGCAAATTCTACCTTTGCTTGAGACCAATCTCATTATGTACAATCCACTTGCCCTTAACTGCTTGTTCTACTGACTCTTGTAGCCACCTCAAGAAAAAGCAGGTCCTTTTGCTTCTCAGCTACAGAAGGTAGTCTGACCAAACTAAGTCCTGCCTTACACAGAGAGGTTCAATTATCAATGTAGTGACTGCAGCAGCTTGAGCTGCTCCAATTCAGCTGCATTACCAGTGCAAGTGTGCTTAACCTTTCAACAATCCCCTGCCCACCACAAGGCCCACTCTGAGCAGCAAAATAATATTTGAAACTTGATTTAATCTGAGCTCAAAGTGGGTATGAATGGTGATTCAGCTTGAGGTAACATTTACTGCAGCTTTGGCTAACAGAGCAGCGGAAACCATCCCTCGGATGGAACACAAAAGCAAATGTTGGCCTTCATGGAGTATAAAGACCCACAACAGTTTGCCATGAGAAAAGGATGTGGAAAATAATTTCTAGGACTAAACAACTCTCCCCACAATCTTCCTATATGCAACAGAGAATAGAAAGAAAGGACAGAATGATCTAGACAAAAAATATGCCCTGTACCATTTTTATCTTACTTATCCCAAACTTGCCTATATCCCTGTGCTGACATTCAAAGACCTGTTAATGAGCATGGAATTCATTAATTTGCATGCTCAGTCTCCAAGTATACCCAGCAAAAATGTTAAAGGCTCCAGGGAAGTCAAGCAAACTGACATGATCCCACATTAGTACCTACATCCTAAAATAAAACAACACAAAGCTGTTTAAAAAGGTGGAGGCGGAGGGGATTATGGAAGGTTACAGGAAAGATTTGAAGCACAGAAGGCTGCAGCATTGCTTTATCCCATCTAATCTGCTCTTCACCTCAAAGATGCTGCTCCTTCAGAATTGCCTATTTTATAATAAAGAAAAAAACCCAACAAACATACTAAAACAAACCTAGATGCAGAATACAGCATGTTAGTTGGAGCTGCATCATGTTCTTAATGTGCACCTAGCAGCGATCCGGGGATCTGCACAGACAGAGAGAGTTTAAAGAGGTTAAAATCTCAAGGTCTTGCTGCAGCTGTGACCTCCTACTAAAAAAAAAACAAAACAACCTTGCTTGATTCCAACAGAATGAAGGCAGGCCTGAGATTTTGTTATTTCTCTATAATAACTAACAGCCAAAATGTGTACAGAAATGTACACTTTATTTTGCTGCAAGCTTCCTATGCAATAACTTTACAACACAAGCATTGCTTACTCCACGCTAGGCTGTGTGTGTGGCTCAGATGTGTATCAACAAAAAAGCAAAGCCCACTCAGCTTCTCAGTCATAATTGCCAGCAAAGGCAACTACTGAACAAGCTTGGTCTCTTTCAAGTAATGATTTAGAAGTGCCCTACTGTTTTCATCTTTTCAAGCTATGCATTAGCTCTAAGGTAAAAATTAAGTTTCTTAGGAATTAGTATTTTCCCCCTTTACTGGCAAATCTGGATTTCACCAAACAAAGGTGTCTACTACACTTTCACCAGGCTCCAATGCACCCTTCTCACTCTGCTAAGTGCTGAAGATATTCAGGAGTTTCTTTGTTCTGTAATGCACTCACTGAGTAATGACATGAAGTTATCATCCCGAGGCATTCCTTGAAAGAGGTGATGAAATATTTAGAAGTACTAAAATATCTCCTTTTGGCTCACCACCAGGCTACAGAGTACTGCCTAGGTTTGTCTGTAACATACTCCAGGTAAGACTTTCCTCAGCCATTACCTTGCCCAAAAATGCTGTGCTAGGGAGAAGCCTTCTCCTGCAACTCAGGCGCTTCTGGCCATAATTATCTTGCCTTGGTCTCGGAGAGAGTTACCATCTTTCTATTATTTAAACACTTAAAGCCAAAACAAAGAAAGATGACAAATATCATGGTTGCTGCCAATTGGAGAACAGGGAGGAGGATGCATCCATGGGCAAGGAACAAGCAAGGCAATGTCTAGCTGAGCCCCTTGTTTACTGACTAGGACACTCTGAAGGGTATCAAGTCCTTCAGGAACAACAGTTTTAGAGCAAGACACTGACAATTACAGAACTACCACCACCTTTGAAGATCACCTTTTCACACAGAAGCCAGCATTTCAGGGGCTCTCAGTGGCTTGCACTGAAGTTTTCAATGAGGAATACATTTTAAACATTTCATATTTCTTCTTATACAGCCATGTGAAGCAGGTGCTCAATTTCAACACTGTAAGCAGCCAATGATGCAGTAAATGTCTACTCCAGCAAAGCATCTAATAAACTAGACAGGATGTCCTGACCACTATCAGATATTGGAGGAGTATTTTTCACTTTTGAGAGACATACTCCTGTCTGGAAGATCTTCAACACCTAGATTAACCACCAGTCTGCAGCTTCTTGCATGAGGAATTTGAGGTTTTTTCTTCCTCACGCGTCCAGGTTTATTTGGAGCATTTCATAGTCATCACACAGACTCAGACTCAGCTTTGCTTTGGTGTTATTTTAATGTTCCTTAAGAGTTTGCTCCAGTTTCCTGGTTCCACGCTGATGGTTTTAAAACAAACAAACATAAGTGCCAAAAAAAAACCCCAAATAGTTCTGAAGACAGCATTGTACAGTAGTCCTCACTGCCCCAGAAAAGGCAAATTGAAGCTAAAGACAGAAAACAGACAAGCATATGCTACCAGGGTAAGAGACTTGAGAAGAGTCCAGGCAATTATGTTGACAAAGTTCCTAAAAATACCTTTCAAAAAAACAAGAGCAGAAGTTACATATATTTAAGGAAAACAACTGTAGGATGTAGCTATAAGGAGGTTTTTATTTGAAGGGTTGATTGTTTCTAACCTGCACTTAGATATCTAAATATTTCAGCCAGCCACAAGTGCTTTACATCCTGATGATGTGATTCAAGGCTCCATTTGAAGAAAAGATGGAAATCCAGCAGGCCTCAGAAAGGATGTTATGCATTGTTTAAAAAAATATTAATCACAGCAGAAATGACAGAAAGCATCACTTTAACTGCAGCTGCAGAATGAAGAGGCTTTGAGAAAACATACTCTGTTTCAAGGTTAGGAGGAGTCTGGTGAAGGACAACAGCATTGACACAGCCTTCACCAGCACCAACGTGGTGCTGCTAGGACAGCAGAGAGCTTGTACCAATCCTACAGAAAACACTCAACACAGGAGCCAGCAGCCACGGAATCACATCGCAGTGCCACAAATGCCAATGAAGGCTCTAAGGGGGTAAGGAAATTCCCAAATACTGATGGCTCTCTGTGGTGGTTGAGGCCAAATGCCCAAAGCCATTCTATCACTCCCCTTCTTAAATGGACAGGGGAGAGAGGAAAATACAACAAAAGCCAGTACAAGATAGGAGCAATTTAATAATAAGCACAAGCAATAGACTGCACAGAAGCAAAAGCAGAGAGAGAAGCACAAACCTCTACTTCCCGTCAGAAGGATGATGTTCAGTCTCAGGAAGCAGGGTTCTCTATGCTTGGTCATTCCTCTGGAGGACAGATGCCATGGACGAGTCTCTCCAGACTTCCTTCTTTCACTGTGTTCTTATATCTGAGCTGATGTCATATGGCATAGAATGTCTCTTTGGCCAGTCTGGCTCAGCTGGCTCAGCTGTGTCCTCTCACAGTACTCTAGGGGCAGGGAAATGTTGGAAAAGCACAGCCCGGGTGCTCAGCTCAGCAGCAGCCAAGACACTGTTGTGTTATCAACACTCAGCTACAGTACTGCAAAGCACAGCACTAGAAATATGCTTTGAGGAGAATTAACTCCAGCTGAGCCCAAACCCACTACAGCCTGCTCACCATCTTCCACGGTAGTCCTTTGCTTTGAAGCACCAAAAAGTGCATTTGACACCGAACACATACACTTCTCAGTGGCTGAGCACTGGCCCAAGCATGCTAGGCTTAAAGAATCATAGAATGGTTTTGGTTGGAAGGGACCTCAAAGATCATCTCGTTCCAACCCCCTGCCATAGGCAGGGACACCTCCCACTAGTACAGGTCACTCAAGGCCTCCTCCACCCTGGTCTTGAACACCTCCAGGGAGGAAGCAGCCACAACCTCCCTGGGCAACCTGTGCCAGTGTCTCACCACCCTCACTGGAAAGAACTTCTTCCTAACATCTGGTTTAAATCGCCCCTCTGTCAGTTTAAACCCATTACTCCTCATCCTGTCATTACAAGATCTTGTAAATAGTTCCTCCCCAGCCTTCCCATAGGCCCCCTTCAGATAGTGGAAGGCCACTCCAAGGTCTCCTTGAAGCATTCTCTTTTCCAGGCTGAAGAGCCCCAACTCTTGTAGCCTGTCCTCATTCCTCATAGCAGAGCTGCCGCAGCCCTCTGATCATCTTTGTGACCCTCCTCTGGACTCGCACCAACACTTCAATATCCTTCTTGTGTCGGGGGCTCCAGAACTGTATGCAGTATTCCAAGCGGGGTCTGATGAGAGCAGAGTAAAGGCTTAATGAACAGGAGGAAAGAGACCCCAGAACAGCCATTTGGAATTTTCAAGAGGATGGAAAACAAAAATTAAAAGTAACCAAAAGGGGTGCACCATTAGAATAAAAGCACCTCCAGCAGCCCCATGCTAACCCAGTTACAAAAGTTATCTTTAATTGCCTCATTGATTAGCTATTCTAATTTCCCCTCACAAATCAGTGTGCTCAGCTTGCCACCACACACTATGCACAGCAGTTGTGCTGCAGAAAGAACAGGAATAATGGCCAAACCTTAGCCTGGCTGTCATTTGCTCCCCCAAGAACAAGAGAAACACCAGCCCTGTGGAGCACTGCCTGGCAGGCGCTGCAGACGCAGCTTCACACATGGAATTCATGAATTACAAAAGAACTTATTGGTTTTCCACTAATTTTCACTCAGGAGATCTCTTGAAGAGCTCACTTTTACAAGAAGCATTTCTCTAATGAAAAATACCATACAAATCACACGGTTTTAATTCAGCCACAAGATGCATGGTGTCAGTCTACTGATAGATGATGTTCCAAGCATCAGCTCAGGTATCCCTACCTACCTCTCACTTCGAACCACGTTCCAGTGGAACATGGTCCTCCCAGGATCCAGGGGCTACATTCTGGTGCTCTTCAGAAACCTGAATGTAATACCTGCTCAGGGCAGAGAAATGAAAAACCCATTTACTGGTGCTGTTAGAAAGTGATGCTGCTGCTTTATCACGTGGCAGATGAGGTTCCTCTGCAGTGCACTGCATCTTCAGAAAATTTTTTTTAAATCACTGGTTTAAACCCTTCTTTTTCTGAAATACATGCAAGTCACTGGTGTGACAGTAAAGGCCCTTCATAAATGGTCCCTTCCAACTACTTCTGAGGCATTTTCTGAGCGGCAAGGCCACCCTAGCAGCTGCCTGACCCCAGGTCCTGCTTGTTCCTGGTGTTGTAGTAGCTGCTGAGTGGCCCTGCTACAGGTGCTTGCAGTTGTCTCACAAACTGGACAGGGAAAATGATGAATGTCAAAAGTTACCCACTGACCCTGCTTCACATTCTGTGGCTCTGCAAAGAGATCTGGAGAGGTAACAAGGAGGTTGTGTAAAGGGAAGCAGGCAACTTGCTCATCTTGCTCCACTGCATTCAGTATCCACAGCCCTGTCTGTGGGAAGCCAACTCCACTTTGCCAAACTGAGAATACACATTCCGCTTTCTTCCATGCTGTGCCTCATCCCTGAAAGAAAGACTGAACATATCCACACACTCCAGAGTCACTAGCTTTCAGGTCATGAGCTGCTAGGATGCACACTCTCCCCTCCAAAGTGCCCTAAATAGGGGACGTGGCAAAGCTAGGGTCCCACCCAGCTGTACAGTGTCATCTCTCTGCTGCCTCACACCCCTCCTCTGACTCAAGTGAAAACAATCCAGCAACAGCTTCACTTGCTGTTTAGGAAAGCTTTTACACCACTTCACATAAAACAAGGCTCTCCCTTCCTTGGTTTATTTTGTGCTTTACAGGCACCCTGAACATCAGCACTGTGCTTTCCATGGATCCTGTTAGAGTAAAAACTGGAGCAAAGATAGACAAAACACAGCTGGAGAGCAAAAGCAATGGGCTGTGACACTCCAGGTCAGCGCAGGATGGGGTTACTCACATTAGTCTCTGCCTCTCTCCCCTAGAAGACTTTCAAAGGGTAAGTGAGGAAAGTACTTGAGCATAAGCATTCACGACTCCACTTAAACATAAAAATCAAATCAAAGGCTTCTCTGAAGCTTTCAACTCCCAGTTGTGAAGTGGTTACTACAAAACAAGGTGTTTCTGCTGCACTGTAGTTACTACTGTGAACTTGCCCTTTTTCAGTGTGAACGTAAACAAATGGATTGCTTTAAGCACCCAGGAATTGAAATAATGTGCTATATTTCTAGCCAGGAAGAGCTCTTTTCTCACTCATATTTACAAACTGAGTTTCTTCTTCTTGAAGTTCTGGTTCAATAAGAAAAATGCAGCTAAAGCTGCCAATTGTGCAACAGCCATGGGATGAGGCTGCATGGACTTGACAGCGCTGTTAAACCAGACAGAAAGGGGCAAGAGAGAATGAGAACCAAGGCTTTACAAAAGGCCTGAACCTCCTGTAGCTTGCATCTACAGTTTGAATCTTCAGTTCCTTTTCCAAGGGACAATAAAAGTTTGAAGTAATTGGTGTAATAATTGACTTTTGACCTTTAAAATTTCATGTCAAAACAAAAAATGAAATAATTTGCTTCCTTTTATCAGGCAACTTGTTAGACCTTCTAAGTATTTGGCCAGTTTTCAAGTGCAAAGGGACTAGAGTGTGGCATTTCTAAGGGTTTTGCTCATACAGCAGAGCAGCAGTACATCTGCCCTTGCCTAGCACTCTATGCATGTGGACCTCCCTGGAGAAAGGCATTTTGCAAGAGCAGTAAGTCCTCTTTCCAGGCATGCCAGCTCAGCAATGCACAGAGAAAATGCTGAGGACCACAGAGGCAAAGGACAACAGAGGAGGAGGAGCTGCCAACCTGTCAGCTGTCTCTGAGCAGCCACTGGGAAGCAGGCTGGATCAGGTTGAATTTAGTGTCCAAGCAGGGAGCACACAGCCTGGAGGCAATTGGTTGAAGATCCCTAATTTAGATGAAGCTTTCTAACAAAAAAGCAATTATTGTGCCTGGGCAGAAGTGAAACAGCCAGAGCATTTCAGACATTTCTCATCAGCAGGAGGTACATTCTGAAGACAGAAGCATGCCCAAAGCTGCTCCATGAAATGGATTCTGAAGATGAGTTTGTCTCCCTCCTGGCTCTGCAGGAGTCCAGAGCAGGTATCCATCCAGCATATGGACAGTAACATTTCTTTCTGCACTTCTTGTGCTTTTAATGCCATGTCCATGCTTCAGAGTAACATGGTGATGAGTCCACAGCTGGAGTAGTCCAAGCTTGAGAGAGAGGCACCACCAAAACGGAGATCACAGCTCTCACCTGGGTGAGCAACCCTTTTTCAGAGTATCTACTGGTGCACAGAAGGAGACAGGAAGATACAAAACTAGTCCTGATGCAGTCCTGTAACAGCCAGACTTTGTGTACTAACTAACCACTTTAATTAAGATAAATATAAGGAACTTGATGTCAACAATATTCCAAAACAGACAATGATGAGTAGAAGAAAAACCAAAACACAAGTACTGTCCTAATGCACATTCGTGTGTCCTCAGCACTTACAGTGCTAGTCTGGTTTCTTTCAAGATACCACCAATTTTGGGGTTTTAATCCCTTACTTTTGGTATTTTAACTGAAGGAAAAACAAACAACCCACCAACCCCCCCAAAAAAAAAACAAGCAAAGAACAGAAACCTCCTTTCTGCTGAGCAGAACCTAGGAAAAAAAAACCCAAACCAATAACCCAAAACAATCAAAACCAAAAAGAAGTAGAATTTCCTCAAGTGGAAATGTTATGATATGCACTACAGAAAGATTTTAGTTTCCTTAACTTTCATGGCCTGCATGCTCATCTCAGCACTGCTGCTGGCCATATTGACAGGAAACACTTTCATAGTCAGACCTCCCAAAGCTTTCATAACTGCTGAAATCTAAAATTAGACACCCACAGACACCAAAATACTTTTCATTATCCTTTTAGAGAGACATTAGAGAAGCCTGACTGACCATTCTGCAAGCACATACAGAAAAGCTATTGTGTATGTGGGTTAAACAATGTAATACATTACAGAAAAAAAAATATAATTAATGAAAAATTAAAAGTCTCTTCAGACAAATGAGCTACTGAGAAAGCAATTTTTACAATCTTAACCTGCTAGCAAAGGCTAAGGGATGGATACAGCAGCTCGCAGGGAAGGGTGGGAGGAAAACCCACAAGGATCTTGTGGCTTAACAGGCAGCAGTTTATGGCAGCAGATTCAGATTAAACACTAAAGATGTCACTGTGAAATTTACTGTACAGATTGCCTCAACCACAGCTTCATCAATACAACACTTAGGTCCAATAAAGCCACCACACAATAAGCACTGCAAAAATTAAGAGTTACACTTCTGGAGCTACTTATTTCATGGGAGATGTGCATTAAATGGTCAGTGTGAAATATCTGTGATGTAATTTTGTTTAGGTATTTCTGGATTATTGTAGAAATTCAATGACTAACTACTGACAGTCTGTCAACTGCCTTCCACTGCTCCCACTCCCATCTATGTCTGGCAGCTTACTTTTAGCAATCATTGGTTTGGGATCCTGGAAAATCAGTATTTGAGATAGATACACTAGGCCCTTGCAGAAAGAAAGCTTCTTTACAGTAGCATCCCACCTGTGGCATCTGCAGTCACAGCACTTCCTGGCTGTTAATAAAGATCATGCATGTGATCAAGCTCTAACATTCACAAAGAAGCAGAGTTTAGCAGGTGTTCCTCTTCCACAGAACCATGGAACATTAGGGGTTGGAAGGGGCCTCAAAAGATCATACAGTCCGACACCCCTGCCAGGGAAGAATCCCCTGGAACAGGTCACACAGGAATGCATCCAAGTAGGTTTTGAACATTTCCAGAGTAGGAGACTCCACGACCTCTCTGGGCAGCCTGTTCCCATCTTTTGTCACCCTCACGGTGAAAAACTTTTTCCTTTTGTTCACTTGGAACCTTCTGTGTTCCAGCTTGCACCCACTACCCTTTGTCCTATCACTGGGCATCTCTGGGAAGAGCCTGGCTCTGTCCTCCTGACACTCACCCC
The DNA here is from genome assembly GCA_013399775.1 of Semnornis frantzii. Taxonomy (NCBI): domain Eukaryota; kingdom Metazoa; phylum Chordata; class Aves; order Piciformes; family Ramphastidae; genus Semnornis; species Semnornis frantzii. The sequence goes on from VWYK01089658.1 coordinate 368,606, forward strand.
TCACGTGCTTATAAACATTAAAGACATCACCTCTCAATCTCCTCTTCTCCAAGCTAAAGAGACACTGTTTAATAAGTAAAAATACCACAGCAGATATATCTTCTAAAACTTGACTTAGAAGAAGTAAGTCTGAATTCACTTCTGATATAGGAACTGCTTTAACACAAACAGTTTACATGTTTGTGATATGTAACACCTTCCACTAAATTAATGCCAGAAGTGGCACAGCCATGAATGGCTGATAAAGCCTTGAGAGAAGTGTTGGCACTTGGGTGCTAAGTTTCCCTCTCCAGGACAGAGAACATTCTGGTTTATTCTCAATAAAAGCATTGAGTGTTATTTTCATCCTTAGCTCCTGCTTCTACAAAAACACGCTATTGCGATTGCTTCTCTCACTCCAAGCTGTACACAACCTTGGATGGTTTGTTGTGCAGAGGAGGGTCTGTACACACTCCCCTTCCCTTATAAGCAAGGATGAGGCTAGTTGAGATGACTAACACACATTGACGGAGTGCACTGCTCAGATTCCCCTGTGTTCCTCTGCTCTGCATAGAAGAGCAAAATGGTATTTTGCTTATGCTTTCCTTCTTCATTCAGTCTCAGTCACTGAGGACAATTGTTTTAGGCAAATCCTGTATTTTTTCATATCAGCATCACCTTGGTAAGGACACTTTTCATAAAACTGCTACATGAAAGTTAGGGCAAGGCAAAATCCTGCATCAATGAGAAGGTGAAAGGCCAGCTGCAGAGGGAAGCAGAAGTTTTCCAGCACTCCTAGTGATTTACTTGAGCAGCATAAAAACCTCCTTGGAACTCCTCGCACAGTGAATGCGAGTAACACTAAAAAGCAGCACTGACATCTTGCCAACCACACTTGTGCTAAGGGTTGCTCTCCTGTTCACCCCAAATTACCCTGTTCTATTAAGTCTTAGCTATCATCCCCTCTGCCCTTCACCTTGCACTCCCTCAAGGTCTTAAGGAACAGGGTGAAATCTTTCATCTATATACAAAAATTGAGTTTTCAGCATAGCAGGAGGCGACTATTGAGTACAACTTGATAACAGTAAGTGCTCCTACTATACTGGGTAAATATTTAAAAAAAACCCCAAACTCCCTCAAACCTGATCAGCAAGGATTGTGAGCATCCTAACGAACCACAGTGCTGCAGTGAGGTGCAGCCAAGCACTAGAGGACAGCAGGTACATGATGTGATGTAATGTGTCCTTTCAGACAGCAACAGCCTCTGAAACCTCAGAGCACACAAAGGGAAGGCAGTGCACAGAGGGATGCAGGACTGCAGGCACAGCCATTAAAAGCTGCTCTTTAGTGCAGGGAAACATCAGGCCCAGCGGCAGCAAATACCACATTAGGATGCATAGCTACAGCTCAGTAAGGAAAAGAGTTTGACTGGAACTAGGGATGTGTGTTTGGACTGGAGTCTGGTAAACAGCAGAGGTGAAGCACACTTTCCTTTACACCACTGCTGCTGACTTTGGGTTTTTCTGGCTTTGTGTTGAATATTTCACCCAAAGTGGAAGAAAATGCTATGTTCACAGCAAGAACATTTCAGTAATTTCACCTACTTTTCACCTGCATTTAAGTTAAACACTCACGTCCCCACTTCTCATGAGCTCCGGTGTTACACACAGTAAATGTGACAGGTCTCACGCACAAAGAGACAGTGCTGCAAGACTGCTCACTGCAAAAGCATGCTGAGAGCTACAGGAGCTGTATTTTAAGGCACAGAGGAGTTGACTGTTCCCAAGCACAAAGCCACAGCTTAAAAGAGAGGCTCTTTTCATCATTCAGACAGCATTGAAGGAGTTCAATCCAATATACTAGCAACTGTTGCAGCAGATTAAGTGTCCATCTTGAAATTCAAAAACTCCACTTAAACCCCAGGCAGATTCTAATTAATACTAACTACCTTCAGGACTAGTTTAGCTCAACACTAACATTTGGTGCAGACCTTAGTAAAATACTACACATTCTAACATTTCCTTTTTGATAGCTGAGAAGCATATAAAACTGTTCTTCGTTAAATTTAAATAGATGCATTAATAAAATATTAAGCATGTGCTACTTTGAGACATCAAGGAAAAAAAGAAAAGGTATAAATTGGTGATAACATTATTTCTATTTTTAAATACATCCCACGGAGGCACCCAAGATAGATGAGAAGTGCTAAGCCCATCCCACAAGCTTATTTATTTATTTAATACTTCTTATGTGCTATTTTTAACCGCAGAAGACAGCAAAAAGCATCCATTAGAAAAATTACATTGGTAAGAGTCTTCCTCTCAGAGGTCAGACAAGAGACATCTGGCTGAATGCAGTGTTAAGAGGAGATGTGTTTCTTCCTCCCTTTCCTACAGGTCTCTGGAATCAGAAAGCAATTTTAGTTTTGCAGCATCAGCTAATCCAGGATCTGTGGCTGCAAACCTCTGTCAGTCCTTACTCACTCCCCACCCCCCTCTCTTCCAACTCCTCCGCTTCCAGCAAGGTTTAATTTTGTACGTTACACACAGGTCGAATGCATCCACAACACACTTAGCACACAAGGGCAGTTAAAATAGAGATGTATGGCTTTGATTTGCCTTTTCTGTTGTGTACACAGAAAATAAATGAGAAGAAATGCAATAGTCTCATAGTATTGCATCACTTCTCACAAAACCTCTTCCTTTGGGAGAGGAAAAAAATTCATTTTCAAATCTGCTATTTCTTCAATGGAGTTAAAGGAATTTCTCTCAGCTGATGTTGGTTTTCCTTTCATTCTGTGGTGAGCTAAGAATTCAAAGGAAGAATGTCCCATCCTTGCCTGTCCCATCACAAATACAAGTTTTCACACACAAAAATGCCAAGGCTACATTGTCAAATTACTTGAGGAAGAAAAAGAAACCCAAACCAAACAACAAAAGACCCCCCAAAATGATCTTTACTCAACTTCTACATGTCATCTTCCTCAACAGTTGCCTTCCTTGGGGAAATGCAGAATGTTTTCATGCACAGTCTGAGCAGAAAACGTTCCTTCCCCTCCCACCATTTGAAGAAATAAAGCCTCAATTCCAAGGAGGCACTATGCCACAGCCAAGCAGTTTCTACCAGGGTTGCTGGTGGACCAGAAGACAAAATTTCAGATCAACATTTAGGTGTTATTTCAGGAAGCTTTGCTGCAGAAGAGGCAGCCTGAATTGGATGTGTATGTGCTGCCCGGCCAGATAAACAGCTACAGACAATCAAAATGGCATAAAAGATTCACTTGAGATGTGTCACAAGTCCCCTGCCATGCTCCAGGTCCCCACACAGGAAGCCCACAGCAGAATGGGAGAAGAGCACATGGTGGGACACAGCACTGCTCTGCAGTTACCTGAGTAGATGGCTTGCATTCCCACCTACAGGTAAGCATAGGACTGTGCAGTTAATGCATAGGCAGCATCTGGACTTCTTAAAATCTATTAGCCTTTCATTTTACATTTTGCACAATGAGTTTCTTTGTAAACAAAACCAAGGAGGACTTTGGTGTCACTCAGAACAAGGACAGTTTGTTCATCCTACCTGCCTGAAGATAAGCTCAAATTTGCTGAGCCCATAAATTGAAAGCTTTTATTCACAGTATATTTGTATGCTGCACTAACAATACCTGATGTCTGAGAAACACTTGAATTTCTAAAAGAAGTAGCTTTCTCTGTAGTTGAAAGATCACATTGCACAAAAGAACCAGGGAAGCAGTTGCTGGAGAAGAAAGTGTCACCAGTGGAACACCCAATAAAAAGCAATTAAAGCCATTTTGTGGGTATAAAAATCAGTACTAAACTTAAGATTCTGGATAAACACTCAAAATATTCTCTGAATGTGGAATCTATCTTCGAGTCAGGCCTGGCTTGGGCAAGAGAGCCTCTGACACAAGTTCAATTTCTGACTTAATTCTGAAATATTCTGAATATTTTGTATACGGGCCTCAGAAAGCAGTCTCTGGTCTGCCAGCAGCAGGCAGGAACCCAAGCAAATTGTCTGCTGAAAAGCCAAATTTAAGAGTTCACATACTTCTTCCCCCTTAAGTATTGCATTCAATGATGTTAGAAAAATAATTTCCAGGGCATGGCATCCATCACACATTCCTCAGACTGCTCAAAGAGAAGAAATCTGAGTTATCTACCCAGTTTCAGATTTTAGCTTGAAGTCAGAAACTGCAGGGACTGAAAGCCTGAAACACACTTGTGAAGTCTGAGCTTAATAAACAATAATTCAAGAAATCAAGAAACACTCTTTGCAAATTTGGGAGTGTTGAAACTAAACATCACACATCCTGTCTTCTCCTAAGCAAGGAACATGGACCCACAAGTGACTTCATTTCAGAACCCAAAGACAGACTTAATCTCCCAGACAAGCTTAAACAGCTTAAACTTTCCCACTTGTATAAAATCCTCCTCCGCAATTACAAGTTGTTATGCTTCTTTCCATGATTTGACGCCATAAATTCAATGTTTCCCCTGAAAGTGCTGTTCCTGTGTACACTTGTGGAACATTTAAACTGAATACATAATCTAATGCTGTCAAAATAGCTCATTACTGAGGTCTCATCAAGTTCCACAAGCCACATTATACAAACAATATTCTCCTCGCTGCAGAAACGTGTTCATGTTTCAAATCTCCATTTACTGGAAGAATTAAGTTTCTATCAGTTGTATTTGCATGGTCACAAGCAGGCTCAGACCATCCCTGAGGACAGCCAACACACACCAAGAGATAGTTCTTTAGAATAAGCTAAAGTCTGATATGGAAAACAAATTACTTAAGCAGTAAAGGATCACAGTGGAAGGCAATCTATATTTTGGTAACCTTTCCCCATATGTAACTCTGAGTTTTCCTGACCTCTATTTTTATTTTAGCAACTAAGCAAAACAGTGCAGCAAGTACTTTAGGTCTGCCAATATTCAATCTCTGAGAGATTGATTATCTTTTCTGAATGGGGACTTAAAATTATCAGTAACTTCAGTCACCCACTTTGCCAGACCCCTCTCACCTACACAATTCCCTCCAGCTCACAAGCTGCCTAAGCATCCAGCTTCTTCTGGGACATTTTCAACAATGCAGATGTTCTTGAAGGACAAAAATCCACAGTATTTTATCAATTTAGAAGAATATTCTGTTGCTTTCTGGACACAGAATAAATAAAAATATGCTATTTAAAACACAGCATTGAGAGATAAAATCAACAAGTCTGGTAGGTCAGTTAGGACTTCCAGATTCCAACCAGTTTTATGAACAAGGAAGTTTTATGAAACACACATGACAAACACAGGCAGAAAGAGGTCTTCTGATACTAATTCAACATCAAATAACTTGAGTTCTTCCTGTCTCTTTTGAAGATCTCATCAGCTGAGAGCAGGGAAATTATTTCTCTCTCATGGCTTAGGCCAAGTATGTATACAGACCTCTAACAGGTCTGTCAAAGACAAACCTGAGATCTCCATTCTGGAAATAATTGACAAAATGCTCTTTAAAACCACAGCTGCTACAGAAACATTTTCCTTATGTGCAACTGCCCTTGACAAAACCTCCCTCATTATCAGTCAAGCCAGCAAAACATAAACCTCCTTGAAAACAAACAATGATCTGGAGGACCACAACAGACTGCCCATGAATTATGGAAAAGCCAGGTTGTGTTGCAGTTTCCTCCTCTTGGTGATGTTTCAGAGATCCTGGCTGCCCAACAGGAGTGGGGTAAACAACACCTGAAGCCACAACTACTAGGAATATTTCCCTTACTAAAGTGTGAAAGACAGAGCTCCCCAAACCTACCCCTTCCAAACTACAAACATGATCACCTGTGCCTTCTTCAGGTTCTTCAGGTAGTGCCAGTAAAAGACAACGGGGGCAAAAAAAAAGGCAATATGAGCAGCTGGTCTCATAAAAATTTGTTACCCCAGAAAGCCAAGCACATTATCTTCCAAGTCATCCTTTTTCTCTTCCCAGGAGACCCTAGTCAGCACATGTACAAAAAGTGTTTTATACACATCAGGAACAACTTCATTGTTTGAAGTAAGTCTCTTCACACCTCTTCTGGAGGAGAGAACACCAAGCAGATCCTAACCAGAATCATGCCTGGCTCAGTTCTATTTTGTGACAGGTAACTTTTTTAATTACTTTTTGGTGTGAGTTAGGGTTGTTTTTTTGTTTTTTGTTTTTTTTTTTATTATTTAACTAAATCCTAATTGTTTCATGTTACTAAAGCTACGAATCTATTCCATTTTATAAATTTTAAAATACAGAACTTGAACAGCATTTCTATAGGGAATAAAAGTGATTAATTCCAGAAAGGTGAAACGAAGGAGGGGGAAAAAAAAACAAAAAAAAACCCCAAACAAACAAAAAAAACCAATCCACACAATCCAAAAAAACCCAGGAAAGTCCCACAACAGAATTCAGAACAACTGTGCAACAGGGAAAGCACCCAAAATAATGCTTACTGTTTATCTTGTACAAGATCTTAGCTGGTGCTGGCAATCTGCTCTATTTGGTCAAGTTTTTCATGCTCTTCAGAAAAGATACTTTAAAACTACAATTAGAGTGCCAAAGAAACCTGTAAGATCTAGGGAGGAGAGGGGAAAAAAACAACCAAAAGGCCCCAGCAACCAATCAACCCTACTCGCTTACTAAAGGAGGCTGGAAAAAAGAAAATTGTGCTTTCAAGGATTTCAAGTGTTCCGAGAGATTACAGAACATCACAGGTGCTGCCTATGGAGATCAGACACTTAAACTCTGCATTATTCCATGTACCAGATCAGAGATTCAAATTCAGGTAACTAGTGGAAGGTAGCTTTTCTTGGTTGTTCTACACACTAATGTGATTTTGCTCTGAAACACCAAATAGGAAGATGTGCTAACCGAGACAGAGTTATTTTGAGCTACCGCACAGATGTCTCAACTGATTTGCTGTTACCCACTGTTACACTTCTCACAGGCCACATCCATCTCGGGCGAACCTACCATGTGGTAGTGTTATGTTTGCACCATCAACGATTGCTTGTGCCAGTTCGTGATCGTTGCTCTCGAAAGCATGAGCAGCAGCCTTGAGGGCATCCCAAATCTCCTTGCGCCCCTCGAAAGCTGGGGCAGTGTCCCAAAACTCGTCTCTCTTGCTGCGCAGCTGTCCGTCTGTCATGGGGTAATCACTTTTCCATTTTGGTTTCTCTTTTTTCAAGGGTTGGTTACGACCAAGAGCAACTGTGGAGGAGAAAGAGGAAGAGAAATTAAAATAAGGGCACAGTAAAAAAAAAATAATTAAAAAATCATCACTGAAGTACCCTTTGGTTATTCTGTATAGGATCTGTGGAGCTTAAAGTCTATTGAGTCAATTCTAATCCATTTTCCCATCTCTTCTGAGGCATCACCACCTTTACCCTGGGCTCCAAGGCTATCTTCTCAGTGATTTCACCTGCACCCCTGAGTACCCTATAATTTCTCCCCAGGCTCCCCGAAAACTCTGCACCCCTCTGCCTGTGCCGTGCGGGCCTGACTGGCAGACTCGTGAGGCATCTGCCAAAGGCTGTAGCAGCAGTACAGCAAGATGGTGAGACTGCACTGCACCTGCATCTGTTGTGCACTGCTAGTAACACTCTCTGCTGAACAACCCTGATACTTTACCAATACAAGCATTTTTTTTTAAAAATCATTTCCTTTTAAACAGATTTAATTCAGAGAAAGTATATATAGAAAGGCAAGTCAGATACACAAAGGCTAGAACTGTTAGAGACAGGAATCCCTAAAGAATAATCCAGGAAACCATCAAGCTTTATAAAGTGGTTATCTCATTCACAATAAACACACAAGCATTTGTTTTGTTTTACCCTCAGTTATTTTAGAGGAATAGTCAGTTAAGATAATCGTGTAGGGATGACATTGGTGGATGAAAAATATCTGCTCAATTGTATGGTTAAGACTGTGCTAAACCCTTCTCTTCTATTTGTGCAAGTAAGAGGTTATTTCACCTTCTATTGAAAAAACAGGAAAAATGAGAGAGTAAACTTCTTCAGGTGCCCTGAATTTCTCCCTGCAAGAGGTAAAACCCCATTTCAACTCCCTCCTGGCAGCAAGAAGCTCAATGACCTGCAAGGACAGTATGAGGAAAAGTGCAGCAACAAACTACTAAAACACTTCTTGCCATGGCTCAATACCACAAAACTTTGACTAGTTCAAACATATCCACAGGGAATAAAGTGACTTTCAACAGTCAAATGAAATTTGTGTTTCCAGCTGAAAATAAGCAGGCTCTCCATAGGACAGGTCATAGAAACTCAGTGATGAGTACTGAAGGTTCTTGAAAGACAGGTAAGCTACAAAGGACTGAAGGCAATTAAGGATCCCATCACATATGATGCTGGAAAGCCATCTTCTCCCTATGGTTTTTGTGAAGACCCCTTGCTGTCCCAAGAGAACAGGAACCTCAGCTGCTGTCAGGCCAGGCAAGCATGAAGAGATGCAGTTTGTCACCCCACGTCCATGTTACCAAGTATAAAATACCTCTTTCAAGAATGAAACACCACAGCTGCTACAGTATCAAAGCCTCCAAACTGCTGCTTACCAGGTGCTCCTGGCTAGTGTTAGTCTCACAAGGATGGGAGAGCATCAAGACAACAACCAGGGTTTGCATTTAGCATTCTGTATCCTATGTGCATCCTTAAGAGATTTCCTTTCTCTAGGTTCTCTTCATTTTTCTGGCAGAAAGCTGACAATAGCTGATAAAACCCCCCTTGTATTTCTCCACAATTTTACTCTAGCATTCAATTTCAATGGAAAAATACAGCAATGTCTAAATATTCTTCTTAGTTCTTAATCTAGACTTAGACTGCACCTCTACAGCTAACTACAAATCATACGGCAGAGTGTGTGTGGGGGTGAGGGACACGACTAAGGAGACTAAGTGTCAATATATCAGAAATACTCACTTCAACTGTAACATCTTGCAAAAATAGTACTTAATTCAAATATTCCCCCTCCTATTTTTTTTTTCCTACCACAGATGCACTCAGCTGCTTTCAGAACTTGACACTGAGCACTGGGTCCCAGGGTTGACCAGCAGTGTCTGGTGTTACAGCAGGCATTTCAACTTCACACAGGCTTAAGAAGATGAAAACACATTGACAAGGTCATTCCACACACAATCTAAATTTATATTACCAAAGAAATACCTACCTGAGTTCATAACTCAAAACAACATTCATATTTAAGAAGCTGAGACACAAATGACTGAAACAACAGGATGTTTAAAAGAAGCCCTGCTAGAAAGGTGACATTGCCAACTGTGTGGAGGCAGAAGCCTTTTTTTTAAGATTAAAAAAAAAAAAATTAAAACCCCCAAACATATAGTAGAAAATATTTTTTGCATGGAAACAAAGCCAGATCATAATTGGAAGTAGCAAATTACAACTGCCTGGCACACAAGCAGTGACTCCAGTTGTTATTTTGTATCCCATGCAGAAACTAACAATAATAAACTTCTGAATCCTTTCAACTGACCACAAACATTTATAGTTTTTTGTTTCCATGGGATTGCTTCCATTTGCTTTTCAAAGCAGTGCTGACCATTTAACAGATTTCAGAACAGCAGACCCCAGAGTTTACAAAACACCAAGTTTCCTGGCAAAGCCCAGCCTTTACTAGTCCAAGTCTCCACAGAGCACACAAGCTGGGAGCTGATGATGGTCCAGCCTAGAACAATGGTGAAGGAGGTAGCCCAGACAAGATGGACAGTATGGATTAAACAGTGTATTATGAAAATGTAGAAACATATGTGGTAAAACACTTAAACAAGGAGTTGCTTAGCTATTAAGGCTTATCAGCCAGAGCATGAAAATTTCAGACAGACTAACAGGGCAGTGTAAAAAAATTGGGTCACTGGGCATCTTTTCTTCCAATCTATTTCACCTAACATCTGTTTGCACGTACATTCAATGAATACTAATTTATCCCACAGGGCCCTCTCCCCAAACATTAATTATGAAAGTGGGTTAAGGGCACTTCCCGCAGTCCCCTAGCATGGCAGTGTTTCCTGCACACAGCCCTGCCTGCCCCTTATCCAGCACCACCACACAAGCTGCAACAGGCCATTTCTCTCTCTGCTTCCTCCTCTGCCCAAGACAGCATCCAAATAGATTGCTCCTCACTACACAAGAATAGCAGGAGAGAGACTAAAGAGACAGAGATCCTAACGTCTCAAATAACTTCTCCCTGGAGATACAATCCTTCCTACACAGACAGTAGCAATGATAAATCAGGCGATAAAATCCTTTTTTCCAAGCTGGAGAGAAGGATGGCAGAAGAAAGTGACTCTACAAATACCTCTAATGCCAAATCTATTCCGACAAGTCATCCATCCCAGTACAAAGCTTTTCAACATAACTTGTCTTCACAAGCCGGTATTTAAAAAGTTCTCTAGAGCGTTTACCACTTATCAGAAGTGTTGCAAGAATCCCCTCCTAAAAGCTTTACGCCACCCCTGAAGAAATATGCATCTCCAGCTGTGTGGAGAGATGAAGCAGAAGAGATACAAGAAACTTAAGAGATGTAAAAACCCTAATCTATAAAAGAGCCCAAATCTTTCACTTTCCATCTCTTGTTTTAGTCACTAAAAGAAAAACATCAATACGTGAATTTCTAAAAATCAAAGTTTTGGACCACATCAAAGGACTTTTCCTTTTTCTGTAATAAGGCTGATAAAGACTAGTCAGAATAAGCAATGAAAGAGACAACAGCAGTCTGAAACACTTTGTCGGGTATTTACAGTGTCAGTTTTTTATTCCTTGCTTTGCAAGTAAACTGGAGCTCAAAAGAAAATGTTGACTTTATTTAAGACCATGCACATCAGAGGCATAACCAGTTTGCAAGACGTGGAAGAGAAAGTAATATCTGCATTAATTTTTCATCTTATATCACTTCAACATAAGTAAGAAATTATTAATACCCTCCTTGAAATTATGACTAGTTTCATAAATGCCAAGAAGGCTTGTTCTCTCTGAAGCAAGACTGAAAGTTGCCAGTCTCAAGAGATGGCAGTGGTTGATATTTTTGGCAAGAGATTTATTTAGAAGGAAATATGAAGACCATTAACAGTCTCCTTTTCAAAAAGAAAAAAAAAAATCAGCACATTAGTGACTGGTTGTTCTTGCTGTCATAGCTCATAGATATTCAGGTAGTGCCGTGCATCCTAAAGGTTTGCAAGATGCTGCTGACGAGCTGCAGGACATTACCTAAGAGTAGTCTCTCAGAAAGTAGAACACCACAGCCAACCAAAAGCCCAGAGGGGTTACTGCAAAGTGATTACAGATGTGCTTTATCCCCCTGGATATCAGACCTGTTCTAGCCAGAGTTACCTTAAAGATGCCTCTTGGAGTGTTCCCTGCCAGTCTGAATCACAACTCTACTTCCAGCCTGCACAGAGCACTAACATCAAACACCATTTTTAGGAACTGCTAAGGTCCATTCCAGTTAATGGCAGAAGCAGGTAAGAAGTCCCAATAATTACTAGCTGCAGAAAGAATTTCTGAGGGCTCAGCACGCATAGAAGAAGAAACTCAAACCCAAATCCAACTAGTTGGGCACTCTGGGATACACTGGGGATTGGTGCAGGAGACAAGTGTGCAGCAGCATGGAGAAGCAGTGAAGAGGAGGCTAATCTCATCTGAACTCAGTATCCACCTATCCAGTATGTCTGTCATGCAGGTGTCCCTACACATGCAAAATCCAAGCACTACCTAAGCACCCCTTCCTAGCCAAGCATCCCTTATTAGACTGTTTAACACCTCAAAGTGCCCCAAACCCAGTGGCAGACAAGCAGCAGACTGTTTCTGCTCCACCAGTAGGCTTCAGCAACATATAGCATTTGCCCTTCACAGGTAGAGGAGGACCCTGGGAGTCTGGAGGTAGGTGCTACTGTCTGACTTGCTAATCTTACCTCCTGGCAAACTACAAACTCTTCATTTTCTGAAGGAAAGTCTGCAAAGATTGGAGAAGTAAGTGTGCTTTATAACCTGAATTACAGAGGTTTGTTTCCCTTTCCCACAGATTCCCATCAGAGCAATAGAATCAGTAAAGTTATCTATGTTTCTTTGGAGTCAGCTTATGCAGATAAATCCAGATATTTAAATCAGTTTCTTAACAGAATGCCAAAAAATGTCTATGTAGAACTTTTTTTAACAGCTGTTGTATTTGTTATGTTGCTATCACTGTGGATCACAGCACTGCTGCCTCCTCCAAAGCAGACCAGATGACTAGGAGCAGCTGGTCATGGCAAAGTCTCACACTAAAAGCTGATATCCAACTACAGCATTCATAATTCTGAGTTTATACACCCATGAACCATAGCACTTGATAATCAAATTGGAAAGTATTTGTGCCCCAAAGGGCTTACTGTCAAAGCAAATAGCATATGCAACAGGTGAATGAGACATCAGACAGCTCGCAGGCTTTGGAGAACAGGTGGACCTCTGCTTTGATTATGAATTAGAATTTATTCCTTTGCAGTTACTGACCACACAGGTAACCTTGTAAAGGGAGGCCACAGGATTTGGTCTCCTGTTACAGCTCAGAGTTACCTCTGACAAGCAAGTTAAAAACTTAAGCATTTAGGGAAATGTCTCCTTTGCTGTCAATCAGCCTTACATGAGCTTTTCCTTCCCACCTCACTTCTTCAAGTTTCTTTCACCTATTTCTTAAAATAATGTTAGAAATAAAATTTGGCATGTGAAATTCAAGCAAGTGCTCCACAGCAAATTTCTCCCTTTTCTTTTGAAATAGAAGCATATGTTGCTTGTAGCATTGGTCTTTTGCTGCTTCTGTAAGAGGCAAGAGAAACTATCCCAATTTGGCCAAAATATGCCGGAGAAGACTGCACATGCAACCCACCCAGAGCATAGAGAGCCTGGAAGTGCAGTTCCAGGGACTGGACATGTAAGAAGTGGAGGACAAAAGCTGTTGATCTCCACGTGTCTACCAACAGCTGTGCAGACAGGGCCTTTCTATGCTTTCACATGTTTGCTGATGTGTGCAAAGACCAATGCGCAGCACAAAACAAACACTGAGAAAGACTGTTATGAAAAGACTCTCAACCTGTAAAGCACAATGTAAAGAGCAGATGAAGGCAAGTGCTTAAGTGTCGAGAGATCAGTAAGCTTTTTAGTGAACTGTGAGGAAAGGAGCAGGAGTGCTCAAGAAAAGTGCTGAAGAAAGGACAGAAAATCACCAGAACAGTCTATCTGAATGGATCTATAGATGAGAAAGGTTTTCAAAAACTGTTCTCAACTGGAAAGATGGAATTTGACAACTGTCAGGCTCCAAAGGAAGAGATCAGAAATCATAAGCTGTCATGGAANAATACCCTCTCAGGGACATGCACTTTGAGAAACAGCAATGGGTAATTATTTGAAGACAGTCAGGAGAAGCTAATAAGTATTACACAAACTGAAATAACAATAAAAAAAGTATTTCCCTTACAAAATTGCTTCCCTTGTTGAGGATCACTTGCTAACAAAGTATTTTTCTAAGATAAATGAAATGCAAAGTAACAGTTTATTACACATAAATTTTCTTTTAGTAATAGTCCCACGGGTTTCCCTTCCCACAATCAGTGAGCAGTACTCTATCAAATGAGTCTCATTTTAAATCTATTTTGCTCAAATTTCCTCATAAGCTATCTTGTAATTTGGGATCAATATCTAGATACAGCTCATCCTAATCATTATCCTGGCATCATTCTCTAGGGTAATCCTTACACAAGTGGAATTACAAGTGTTTGGAGGAAAAGTCAGTACAAAGGAGTGGTGCAGACAAACAAAGCTGGGGAGGTGGAGGGGGGAGCATATTGCATCTACGAAGTAGACAATTTGAATTACATTAAGCAGCATACACTTACACAATTGAAATTACATTAGGCAGCCCAGGCTTACACAATAACAGGGAAATGGCAGAATCTTATCTGTTTATTGCCTAGTTTTCAGACTTTTTATTTCTTAAGAAAGTTACATATTTGCAAGGCAAGAACAGCATTTTGGAAGGGAAGCGTCCCCAGACAGCAGTGAAGATTTTCAGCCTTACAAATGAAGTATTTTGCTGAACAATTAAATTTCCCTCACAAGAAAATGAAGGAGCACTGATATTTCAAGTGAAAACTAAAGGAAATACCCATTAACATGATCCTCAGAGTATTCAGAGCAGTGCAACATTTTGGGGTATCCTGTGGCATTGAGAAAGGCAGGATCTTTCCAAATGTTGTAGGCAGATACATAGAAACAGACAGAGACAATCCTTGAAAGTAAGCTAAATTTTATGCTTTTTCATAAGGGGAGATTGGGGAGGGTGAAAACTACATTTCCTGATAAAAATTTAGATATGTAACAAAACATCAGACTCAAATCTATGTTATACAGACTCAAATCTATGTTAGAAAGGTGTAGGCAAACCAGCTAATTTTGAGCCAGACAAGAAGTTAACTTGTGGTCTGAAGCTTTTTACAGCAGCAAACCCAGGGAAGATGAATGTGCACACAGGAACCCATTAAGCAGCCCCAGTTATTTCCCCTTTCTCTTAAAGGAGGTGAAGAAAAAACAAACTCAAAACAAGCAAACAACCACCAAACAAACATCAGATGGAGATGGGAAAGAACCAGTGGGGAACAGCACACTGATCACCATCATTCTTCTGCAAGAGTTGCCTGCCAGACATGACATGTGCTGATGCTAAATGATGTATGTGGTCCCTCTGGGGAACAAGGTGCCATCCATCACTCGTGCCACCTCTATGCTCAATGCTAGCCAGGCAAACAGTGCTGTATCCCCTAGAAGCTGGTCTCATGCTGGCATTAGAGATGTTGCAAAGCACTGCTCAAAGCAAGAGCAGGGAATGTGCCTTCCCTATCTGTGCAGCAGTCTCCTCAACTCTATCGGAACATCATCTGCAAAGGAGTTAATTGCACAGAAGAGGCTGCAGTGAATAAGATGCAAGTTACACCTGTAATTGCAAGTTACACCTGTAATTGCAGGTAATGTTGGACACTCATGTGCACAATGTTTCCCTGCCTCCCAGCATACACAAGACACTAAATCTTTGCAGAGTCAATCCAGAGACTTCACAGCATGAGATAAAAAAACTGGTGAGAGCATGTGAATGTGCTGGACAAAGGCAAATTTACTCTAGTTACCAGCTATTACAGTGTATTTTCCATTTCTCCCATAATTTTCAGCAGCAACTGCAAAATAAATCAAAAAAGCTTGGTATTTCTGGGCAGCTCATCACTCCTCACATTTCAAAGGAGCCAGCAGTAATGCATTAAGAAATAGATGCTTCTGACCTTTGAGATCTGCTCCCTGACACTATGTCAGATCCAAACATCTCACCACACCCCAACATGCCACCTCACTCTAACACACAGATTACCAACTGCCTTGACTTGTGCTCTGCACTGGGATCGCTGTGATAATGCAGGCTGCCTTTCACAGAAACCGAGACTGTATCGGTGTGTCCCATGTGTCATATCTCGTCTAACTTGAGGTGAAATTCACAGCTGAGAGCCAGCTGGCAAGAGGTGAACTTCAGCCTCACGTCTGTTCGTGTAGGCTTTATGAGGACAACTCCACTGCTCCCAGAGCTGTGAAAGCAGGATGGCAAAGCGTGACAGTTACAAATGCCCTGGCTAAGTGGTGTCAGAGCAACAATGCAAACAAAGCCACTGTGAAGTTCTCTGCTGTCATTTGCCTCAACATTTCAAATTACATTTATCAAAGGATTTTTTTTGGCATTAATCTCCCTCCAAAAGCTCAGCACTATTTCCTAGCATTAATTCTACTGCTAGTTCACAAAAGCTTTTTGGTTACTCCTGAGCCCTGTCGGCCTACCCAGGTCCAGCTGGGAGCGCAAGCAGAATATTTCTTGATTATCTGGATTAAGCTCATGATGCATCACCACTTCTCCCAACACATAAAACATCTAAGGAGCAAACACTTTTATAGAGTCACCACCTCAAATCCTTAGTGCCTCAGTCAAGGGGTGATGACAGATGAAGCAAAAAAACTGACTTGCAGGGTAAAGGTCAGAAGATGCCCATCTATCTCTACTTGACCACATCAGAGGAACCCTGAAGCCAGCAATTTTGCTTCCACAGCCAGTAGCAAGAATGGCAGCAGCTATATTGGCTGCTCAGCGTTAGCTTCAGACTCACAGTAGAGTTCTTGCAGCACTAAGGTGGAAGAGTTTTGCTGGACAGACATTACCAATGTAATTACCTGCCAGCACTGCTTACACTAGAATTTATAGTGCTCCTATCTCTGGTAGGTGCATGCTTTCAGCTGGATACAGAACAGGGTAAGATGTATCCATTCCCAAATCACAGCATGCGAGCACCAGAATCTTTAATCTGTACCACCTGCAGTACACAACTAGATCATCTTTTTGTAAACTGTGACGAGAACCATTAAGTGAGCTGTCAGAAATATAACAATATTCACTTTGAGATAGGCTGTGTGAAGTACATGCTTCTTTTGACTTCTGCAAAGCATAGCTAAGTTAAAATTCAGTCATAGCTGGCATCAATGCAGCCTCTCACAGGCAAAACAAAACAAGTGCAGTACGCAGCACAGCAGAACTGGAAGCAATTGTGGGAATGCAGTGGGAAGCTGCACAGAGCTTACCTAAAATAAACCTCAGTGCTTTGTCTCCCTTCATGAGGAAGAATGCAACTCAGCAACTACACTTTTAGAGTACTAAACCTTTTTTGTGTCTTCCTCTTGACTCATTAAACAAGGAAATGTCAGTCACACCAGCTAGAACCGTACAGTGTCAAGTTCCTCTGATGGTAACCTCCATGCTGGCTGTGACACAGGTACCTGCCTGCTGCTCCACACCAGCAGCATAGACCTGTCTCATCTGCTAGCATGGACTTCACACAAGGAAAGATCTATTATTATATATGAACACTGTTCTGGCTCGGAAGGTCCTTTGCCCCTTGATCATGTTCTCCCACTGCAATAATCTATATGAAATGCCAAGGGAAGGTTTAAAGATGTTTACTGGAGTCTGACATCCTTCCTGTCAAAAAACTTCCAGTTTTAAGTGCTGGAAGTGTTTCTCCACATCCTAACAGCCAAGTTCTGCACATTTTGAGCAAGGCACAAATCTGGGTCTGGCTCAGGTCAGTTTAAATCGAAGTTTTTGCTTTTATGTTGGCCTAAGCCATGGGAGCAGCACGACCAGCAGCAGCCACTGCCAGGCAGCCTGAGACTGACAACACAAGGTCACCACAAATTCTCCAAGTTCAGTAAGTGACAGACTGGGACATCTGTTGTACACCTGGTCTGTTTAATGCACCATGAGTACTTCCAACACTGTAACACAATTTTCATTAAAAATAAAAGCAGTCAGCCTTATCTCTCATCCTGCCAGAATGATACCAAACATTAAGCTGGTAATTTCCTTTAAGGAATAAAGCTGGCTCCACCTCAGTTAGGTGCAACCATGCTGAAAGCAACCGGCACACCTTCCTCAGCAGATCCACGTGCAGTGTGTGTACACACTGAAGACTGAATCATGCTGCCAGTGAATCCATCTTACTACACTAAGCAACCCAGACGTCTGCAGCTCTTAAGCCCATTCACTGCATCAGGAATGACAGCAAAGGAAACAACAGAAACAAGCTCAGGCAGCACTACTGATACTCAGCACTAGTTTCAACATCATTAACACCTTTTTAGGTCACCACTACAGCTCAAAACTTTAAAACCAACAATGATCCTAGAAACCCACAGGATTCCCCTAAAGTAAAATTGCTTAGTAAGAGCTGCAGAAGTCAACACAATTCTCAAATCCCATCTTACCACAGCACTAATTTGCATCAGGCTATGTTGCATTAAACCCTTACATGAAAAACTGAAATTTAACCTGGTTTGTGTAATAGGGGGTATAATCCACAGGACAGATGGCCAATTTTATGTTCCTAATGAACACTTAAGTGAACATGGCATTGCCTGCCACATCACTTCTGCTATATACAGCAGTCAAATTCCAGGGGGTGTGAACGAAAAAGTCTCCAAGTGGGTAACTGCTTTTACAATGACCAATGATTAAATGAGCTTAGTTACAAGATCTAACACCATGTCTTGAATTTATTCCAGTGTCACAGTTATTGGCAGGGATAAAGTTTCACATTAGCCAATTAACTAAATGCACTATTACTGTATCTCAGCTACTTAAGCTCATCAGTTAATTAAGAGCTCAGTATAAGCTGAAAATAGAAATCTTACCTGACACACATACCAAACACATGTTATCTCCTTAATGATTTCATTTTACAGTTCCATGCTACGTTCCCAGGTACCATTTCGGAAATTCAAAGGCAATTGCTAAGTTTAAGGAGCAGGTGAAAGATACAGAAGCAAACATCTGAAGATTTTATCCAAGAAACTTATTTCTTGGAATGATACTGCTTTACTAAGCTCTGTTCTAAGAGGTAGTTTTTCCATGATAAAATTGCCATCTCACACTCATTATAAATTACTTCTGTATCATTTTTTAGATGATTTCAACTCACCTGCTGTTTAAGAAGTGTTCTATCTTATTACTACCTAACTGAAACTTACCCCTCAGTTTCCCAGGGACTCTGCTCTGGTAATTCCTGAGAAGTGCAGCTGCCAGAACAAGCTGAACGAGGCAGACCTGCAGGTACACAGCCATGCCAAGCACCTGCAGACAGGTGTGTAACAATAGGATAATGCACTCTCAACTCTCTTGAGATGTCAAGTTTCCTTCTGCAAAGTAATCTCTCAACTAGCTCTTCACAGTAGGCAGTAAGGTCATCCTTAATAGCTGTCATGTCAGTCCTGCCATACATAGCACCAGCAGACCAGTGATTTAAGAGCAGAAAATCTACTACCCCACTTGCTGCTATTTATCCTTTAAAGTCACACAGCACAAGTCACGACACCACAGCATCACTCCAGACTTGCCCATGATGTGGACTTCACTTTCCACATACCACTAAGCCTATCTTTTTTTGAATGTGTGTCCTTGCTGGTAAGTTTACAGCCACAAGAAGGAAACCCAACCCCACCCCACCCCC
>VWYK01089670.1:0-16034 GCA_013399775.1 Semnornis frantzii
GCAAGCCAGTGGCTCCAGGTTCTTCGTGAGGACAATCCTGTGGTTGCTTCTCCCCAAAACAGAAGGAGGGGGAGCAGGGGAACATGTCTCGGCAAGCCAGGACATGTATAAGCCTATTTTGACCTATTTAGGCCTACCACGACATATCGACATATGCCCAAGACACACATGACCTTTGCAAAAGGATGGACTAGATGGTTTACAGTGGTCCTTTTAGGTTATGTATTTCTGTAGCTGTCCTGTTACAGTTATTCTGTTGACAAACATGAACTCCTGTCTCCAGCTTTACTGAAGAAAAAGCTGCCTCTTTGCCAGGAAAGCCATGAGATGCATTTCTACCGTGCACCCAACTCCAGACTGCTGCCAATCTTGGTAACACAGTCAGGTTTGCAGTATTCGGCATCTGCACCAGGCTCTGGGAGCTAGCCCCTTCCTTCCTCACTAACTTTACAGGTAACCTCAAGCTGAGTGGTGCAGTTAACATGCCTGAGAGATAGGATCCAGCCAGAGGTACCTGGACAAGCTGGAGGAGTGGGCACATTGGAACCTCATGAGGTTCAACAAGGCCAGGTGCAAGGTCCTGCACCTGAGTTAGGGCAACCCTGGGTATCGGTCCAGGCTGAGGATTGAAGGGAATAGAGAGCAACCTGGGGACTCAGGTGCTGGTGGATGAAAAGCACACGAGCCAACAACATGTGCTTACAGCCCGGAAGCCAACCAAATCCAGGGCTGTGTCCCCAGCAGTGTGGGCAGCAGACTGAGGGAAGGGATTCAGCCTCTCTGCTACAATTATTATATTGCTGGATCACCTCTGCTGTAACAACAGGCTGAGAGAGTTGGGGTTGTTCAGTCTAGAGAAGAGAAGGCTCTGGGGAGACCTTGTGGCCTTTCAGTATTTAACAAGGCTGATAAGAAAGATAAGGACAGAGTTTTTAACAGGGCCTATTGTGGCAGCACAAAGAGTGGTGGTTTATAAACTGAAAGAGGGAAATTCAAACTAGACAGATGGAAAAGGTTGGCTTATTTTTTTACATGTCACAGCCTGGCCCAAGTTGCCCAAAGAGGTGGTCGATGCCCCATCACCCGGAACATTCCAGGTCAGGTTGAATAGGGCTGTGAGCATCGCGCTCCAGCTGTAGATGGCCCTGCTCACTGCAGGCGGTAGGACTAGAAGACCTTTCGAAGTCCTTTACAACTCAAACCATTCTGTGGTTCTCCGATTCTCAGTACCGACAGCTCTGCAGCAGGCGGAGGGAGGCAGCAGATGAGTACCACCCCCTGGACAAGGCACGCTTCCCGGTGGAGGCGGGCATCACTCGACTCACTCCTTATCTCCGCCGTGCCCTTGGCCGAGCCCGCGCTGCCTCCTCCCTCCGCTTCCGAGCAGGCGCGACGGCGGGGCGGAGCGGGTCGAACCGGGACGGGCTCTCTCAGGGGAGGCGGCAGGACGGGGAACAGCGGCCCGCACCCAGGGTAAGGCACCGCGAACGGGGAAGGGATGGGACAGAGTCGACCCAGATCACCCCCGCCGCCGTGTTGCGAAGCGCCGGCGCTGAGAGGGGCGGGTCATGGTCCCGGGGCTGGGCCGTCGGGCGCCGGCACAAGGTGGCCCGGAGGCGTTGCGGCACAGCCGGCTGCCTTTCTTCGGTTAGCGGTGCTGAGGAGGGTCTCCCGGCCGCAAGGGAAGCCCCCGGCTTGCTGCGATGGGGAGCGGCCCGGGGAAGAGAAGCAAGGTCAGAAGCAGGAAGCGCCGGGAGGCGGCGGCGGCGGACGTCAGTTTGGCTGACAAGGAACTAGGCCGGAGAAACTCCGAATTAGCGCTGCCTCTCCCCGCATCTCCCGGCGACCGAGTGCCTCGAGCTTATCGGGTAGGCCCCGACTAGAGCCTCTGCCTCTGCAGCCCACGCTTGAGACCCAACGGTCTGTCTTACACCAGAACAAGCTGAAACCACTGCCCAGACCCCTCCTTTCCCCGTCACCCCTCCTGCCCCTGCTGAAACTTACAACCTACTTCATCTTGCCTCTGCTCCTGTCACTCGTGTTCCATAGTCCCCTTCCCACGGCGTCCCCTCTCTAACTGGCTGCTGGCCTGGCACACTTCTTTGCTATTTCCAAAAGAAAGAAATAAATAAAGCTCATAGCAACTTATATATGTCAGCAGAAGGGAAAGGTTTAGATGGAATGAGGTCGTGATGGTTACAGCAATGCAATTGAAATGCACTGACAGCTTTTGAAACATCTTCCATACATAGAATCATGACATCATTTATGTTGGAAGACACCTCTAAGATCAAGTCTGAGATCCTTAGCCCTCAGCACCACATCTACACAGCTTTTAAACTCCTCCAGGGATAAGGGACTCCACCACTGCCCTGGGCAGGCCATTTTAGGATTTGACCACCTTTTTGGGAAGACAACTTTCCCTAATATCCAGCCTAAACCTTCCCTTCATCTTTGGCTGCAAGGACCCTTCCGTTTATCTCTTGTGACCTGTGTGGGTAATACCAGCAGTCATTCCCTTCTGTTCCTAAGCACCCACGAGTTTTGGTGCTTGCAGGCTTGTTCTCATTCTCTGATTATATCTTGTAACACCTCTCAAGAGCTTGTGTGTTGTCAAAGTGTCATTAGACCAAAAGGACTGCAATTACTGCACAGCCTTTTCCTGTGTGACCATGCTGATTTACTCAGCAATCCTCCATAACTGTGCAGGATGCACAAGATCTGCATCAGGTCACCAACAGGTCATTAAAATAGACCAAATTGCTTAGAAGTGGTTGATCAGGCCCTGTATGACCTACTGACCATCATGATTCTTGGGAATTTGTGCTCTTTGGATATTAGAAGGGAGAGCATACTCATGATATCAAAAAGATACCACAAGCCCACTTAGTACATTTATCCCTTTATGAGGGGACTCCAAGCATATTAGTGGAGAAAAATCTCTCTCTTCTAGCAACCAGTGTTTAGAATTTTCATAATGCATGTTGGCACTTGTTTAGTATGAACCCACCATAATAGGGGTGTTCAGAATAGTATATATAAAAGAAATGCTTTATAATCCCAGTATCTCAGCATAGTGGGGGTTGGAAGGAGATATCTCTGGAGATACCTAATCCAATGACTCCTGCTAAAGCAGGGTTACTTAGAACAGGTTGCCCAGGATTGCAATGTCCAGGCAGGTTTGGTATCTGTCTGGAGAAGAAGACTCCACAGCCTCTCTGGGCAGCCTACTCCAGTGCTCTGGTACCCTCTAGGAAAGAATTTTAAAGTCCTGTTCAGATGGAACCTCCTGGCTTCCAGTTCATGCCTGTTAACCCCATCTCTGGGCACCACTGGAAAGAATCTGGCCCCATCCTCTTGTCCCCCACCCTTTAGTTATTGATCAGCATCAAGAAGATCCTCTCTCAGTCTGCTCTTCTCCAGGCTAAACTGCCCCAAGTCTCTGAGCCTTCCCACCTCAGAGAGATGTGCCAGTCTCCTTAGCATCTTTGTAGCCTCCACTGGGTTCTCTGCAGTAGCAATCAAGCAAGTTGAGAGCTACCTCAAGGAGCACAAATTAACCCCTAGAGGCACATGTCCTTGTCCTGTCATTGCAAGACCTTGTAAATACTCCTTCCACAGCCTTCCTGTAGGCCCCCTTCACATACTGGAAGACTACTGTAAGGTCTCCTTGAAACCTTCTGTTCTCCAGGCTGAAAAGCCCCAAATCTCGTAGCCTGTCCTTACAGCAGAGGTCCTCCAGACCTCTGAGCATCTTCGTGTCACTCCTCTGGACCTGTTCCAACAGTTCAATGTCCTTGCTGTGCTGGCAGCTCCAGAACTGCACACAGTACTCCAGGTCGGGTCTGACAAGAGTAAAGGAGGAGAATCCCCTCCCTTGCCCTGCTGGCCACGCTGCTCTTGCTGCAGCCCAGGACTCAGTTGCTGTCTGGGCTGCATGCGCACACTGCAGGCTCATGTTGAGCTTTTCATCAACCCAGACCCCCAGGTCCTTTTCCTCAGGGCTGCTCTCAGTCACTCACCGCCCAGCCTGGATTTGTGCTTGGGATTGTGCCTACCTGGGTGCAGGACCTTACACTTGGCCTTGTTGAATTTCATGAGGTTGGCCTGAGCCCACCTCCCCAGCCTGTCCAGGTCCCTCCTGGTGGCATCCCTGCCCTCTAGCAAGTCGACTGTGCCACACATATTTTAGACATTGATTAGTCCTCTCCAGACTGTGCTCTTCTCACTTGCTTCCTGTGATAGAACAAGGAGCAATGGATGTAAGCTGCAGCACAGGAGGTTCCACCTCAACACAAGGGGGAAACTTCTTTACTGTAAGGGTCACAGAGCACTGGAACAGGCTCCCCAGAGAGGTTGTGGAGTCACTTTCTCTGGAGACTTCAAGGCCTATCTGGATGCTTTAGAAGCTTCCAGGGAACCAACAGCTCATCTTTGAGAGCAGCAGTGAATATTCCTGGCACTGCTAGAAGTTATTTGTTATTCTGCTATGTGATTAACTGTAAATTAATCTAAAACTGACAACCAAAAGGCACCAGCCTCCTCTTAGTCTACTTTTAAACAGAGCAAAACTTAATGTTTTCACTGGAGGGATGCAGCCATACCCTCAGTCCCGTGCTCATAAAGCAGACACACTCTGGCAAACCAAGATCTTCATCCTCTCAAAGTCAGGAAACACTAAAGAAAGGAACTCTGAAGAGATTGTGCTGCTCCGTAGATTATTTCCTGTATGTATGATAGCAGCCTGTAGCAGCAGATATATGCCCTTGGAAGAGGAAGCTCTTGTTCTTGCTTTCTCTCTTCTACATGTACCAGCCAGATAATGAGGCTGTAGCTGATACTCAGAACCACATGAATCAATTTTCTCACTTAGGAGTTTGATAATGCAAGTGCCTAGTAGTTTACAAGAATCAGCAGTCTCTTATTGGTCTGGAAAATTTGGGAATCCCTTTGTTATGCTATTTAGAGCTCTTAATTACCCAACTGAGATAATCTACTGCTGCTGATAGTGGCACTTTGAAATGCTGCCTTTCTCCCAGCTCTGTGTATCTGTGTTGTAGTCACACAAGATTAATGGAAACCAAGCAGACTCCTGGATTTTGTCTGTTTTTTTGGCAAACCCTTTCCTTATCTCTTGGAAGGCACTTAAGGTAGAAGTTCAGTGAGGAGAAAATCAGAGCTCATGGCATGCATCAATTCTTGCTGGCATGTGCCAGAGGTACCACATCTCCAGACTTTGTTTAAAGTTTTGCCTCCTGGCTATGTTAAGCAAGAGAGCACCACAGCTTTATCAAAGGCTTAAAATCATTTGGGCACCCACTAGACTTTACTTATCTACACATTTCATGGAACCATGAAGTAATTTGCATTGGAAGGGACCTTAAAGATCTTCTAGTTCCAACCTCCCTGCCATGGGCAGGGACGTGTCCTCCTAGGCCAGGTTCTTCAAGGCCCCATTCAGATTGGCTTTGAACACTTACAGGCTTGGAGCCTCCACAAATTTTCTGGGCAACCTATTCCACTGCCACA
The DNA here is from genome assembly GCA_013399775.1 of Semnornis frantzii. Taxonomy (NCBI): domain Eukaryota; kingdom Metazoa; phylum Chordata; class Aves; order Piciformes; family Ramphastidae; genus Semnornis; species Semnornis frantzii. The sequence continues at coordinate 5,530 of VWYK01089670.1, forward strand.
CCATCTTCATGTGGAACAATTTCCTCCTAATGCCTAATCTAAATCAAGCTTCTTCCAGTTTGAAGCCATTACCCCTCATCCTGTCACTACATGCCTTTATAAAATCCCTTTCCAGCTGTCCCTTCAGATACTGGAAAGTTGCTAAAAGGTCTTCCCAGAGCCTCATAAGCACCCACAAGCTCTTTTTTTTTTTTTTTCTCATGGTGGGCTTAGAACGTGCTGCAAACCTTCACAGTTTCTTTGTGAGTTATGTAAGAGAAATTGCTCTAGAACCCCACAGCCTTTCCTGGTACTTATATCCTTTGGTTCAGATGTCTGTGAAAATCAGTTTCCCACAGAAGCTGAGTTGTTTCGCCCTCCAGAGAGGGTTGGTTGTTTTAAGCTTTAAGCAAACCTTTTAAACCTGCATTTGCAAAGATGCTTAAAAGATATCTTAGAGCAATGGAAGTATCTGAGCACTTGATAGGCTCATGTTTAGGCAGTTTGCAAAATGAGATTCCTGTCAGAATCATCAGGTGCTATCTGCCTTTGGCACCCTGGCCCTTGATTCTTTTGAGTTTCATGGTTTTTTTCCACATGACAAGTGTAGGGTTAGTACCAATTTGCTGCTTATTATTTGAATTAAACTGTTTATTAACAGCACTGTGAGATACTCAGGTGAAGAAATGGTTCTGTATCTACTTCATGTAACAACAACGGGTTGAAAAGATAAATCATCATGATCTTTAGGTCTAAATCATCTAGGTGTTTAGGCCTGCTCCTGTGAGAACCACACATCTTTGGTCTCCAACTGGAGCCTTTTGCTCATAAGGTAATGAAAACATACACCTGTGTCCCACTCCTGACACAGGCACATATTTAGTGCTTTATAATGACACTTCTTTTTTACTCCTTTTTGGTTATAACTACCAAGCCCCAAACGCTGCCAAGATGTCGTTGGAAGATATCCACATGAACACCCAGGATTTGCTTGAAAGAAAACAACTTGATGCTGGAGGATTTGGGACAATTTCTTTGTGCTTCCACAAGAAACACGGATATGTGGTATTAAAAACGGTGTACACGGGACCCAAGCGCACTGAGTAAGTCACAAATCTCAGTCCAGATTTTATAATCTTTCATTTAGACTGAGGAGCTCTCTAAACCAAATGGAGAAAAGTCTAAATAAAGTGTAATAATTGAAGATTTTTTGATCCTGGAGATATTGTATGTGGGGAAAACAGGACAAGAATAGCATCTGTGCTGGAGATGATCTTTTTAGTCCTAACTCACTGCTGCATTTCCTGGTTCCTGTTGCAAGGTGAGTGCTACTGTGAGTCGTTAAACATCAAGGAGACACTTTCAGAGTTAAGGAAATGCAGGAGCTTAGGTGGTACATGGTGTTTGCAGCCTGCAGATCAATTTCAAATATAATTGTCCAGCTGTAGATGTCCACTAGGAGTGCAATATAGGAGCTATCAGGAGGGCTCCAATGCAAGCTGAGTCAAGCCCACTGGGATTAGCTGTTGATGTCAGTGAATTCAGGGCACACAGCAGCTCTGCTACCTCAGTGCTATAACAATCCAAAAACTCTCTCACAAGTCATCCACTAGAGAGAGACAAAACCCCAGTTTGAGTTCTTCTGGTTCAGGATATAATAAATAAGTCAACTGAGATTTTCTTTTGCTAGTAGGAAGTGAATTAGGAGCTGCTGGTAGCTCACAAACTGCACTGACAGTTTGGGGTGAACACAGTTGACAGGGACAACCCTGCCTGGTTTAGTTTTGGAGTTGTGTTCTTACTTTCTCACTTACGGGGGCTCCTAAGTCATGTACCAAAAATCTTAAACAAATTTACAGCTGAGCCTACTGCAAACAAAACAGCCACTTACTTCTCTAGTTCTAGAGGAATACAGGAGGAGAGAGCAGTTTCCTGTTAAGTCACAGGGCAGGAAAGCATCAACAAGCAGCAAGGTCTCAAGATTTTCTTACAGCCTTTTGCCTGATGACTAGAACAGGAGCAACAGTAAAGAGAAGACTATTTGTGGATACTGTGCTTTAATACCCTTGATGAGCTCCCAGTTGTATACCTGTGACCATGCATGAGGCTCTGGTAAAGAATGATAGAATCTGTTTGGTTGGAAAAGGCCCTTAAGATGATTGAGTCCTACCATTTACCCAGTGCTGCCATGTCACCACTAAACCAGCATCACAGGACACTCAGCACATCTACATGGCATTTCAATCACTTCAGGGATTGGTACTCCATCACTTCCCTGGACAGCATGACAACCCTTTTGGGGAAAAAATAATTCTTCATGTCCAACCTAAAAACCTCCCTTGGTGCAACTTGAGGCTCTCCTCTTCTCCTATTGCTTGTTAGGCTTTTAATCCATCCTAAACCAGTAAGCGTTAGTAAATGTCATGACCATCCAGTATGTGGATGTATTCCTCGTGATAAATCTGTTTTGAATGTGAACCTTTGAGAAAGAGATCTGAAGAGTTTCCTGGACCAGAGGAAGTCGAATGTGTCTTGATCGTCCTTGTCCAGAGGGTCTGTCAGTCCTGCCCTGTCCCAATCCCACCTTAGCTCAGGGATTTGGGCTCACACACAACTAACAGTGCACCTACAAAAGGAATGCTTGTGCACTTCCTGAAAAGCAGACCTTGAAATCATCCTGAGCAGCCAGTCTCTGTGCTAAACATGTGAGACTGAGAAGATGTAACTTGGCGTGAGTTAAGCTGTATCAGTTCTAAACCAGCTCAAAGTATGGTTCATCTTATAGTGGCTCCAGGGATGTGGATGTTTTTGGCCATGTTTTTCGTTATGAATCAACAGCATTTTCCTCCCTGTGTTCTTTCTAGCCTGACACCTGATTCAGTGTAATTTCTGGTTTGCAGATACAACGATTCCCTCCTGGAAGAAGGCAGGATTATGCGCAAACTGCAGCATGATCGTGTGGTCAAACTACTAGGTATTATTTTGGAAGACGGAAACTACTCACTTGTGATGGAGTATGTGGACCGGGGGAACATGATGAAAGTGCTACAGAAAGTGAGCAGTGACTTGCTTCATGCCTTGATGTTTCTTAGGGCCAGTTAGATGCTTGAAAGAGACAGGACGTTTATGCCATCTCCAGAGGACAGAGTCTTCAGTTTCTCATTCTTTTTCTGTGTTAAAGAGCCAGTGGCAGCCCGGCTTCTCTAGAGACAGCAGAGGACAGCTATGACTTTGCTGGACATTAGATGGCCAGACCACAGTTGCAGAGTGAAAGTTACAGAAGTGTTTGTAGAGGGATGTGGAGGATTTGCTACAGAAGAAAGCTTTTGTAAATATGGGGCAACTAGAATTACTACAATGCAAAAATCTAGATCCAGGCAGGACCTTACTCTTTTTGACTATGACCTGAGCAGAGGTACTCCATGTTTGGAGAAGGGCAATGAAGCGGGTGAAGGGTCTGGTGAACAGATACTGTAAGGAGTGGCTGAGAGAACTGGGGTTGTTTAGCCTGGAGAAAAAGAGGCTGAGGGGAGACCTCGCTCTCTACAACTCCCTGAAAGTGACAGGGTGAGAAGAAATAGCCTCAAGTTGCACCAAAGGAGGTTTAGATTGGACATTGGGAAAAAATTATTTCCCAAAAGGAAAGAACTACAAGAATGACTGCAGGACTTGAACACCTCTCTTATGAAGAAAGACTGATCCAGCTGGGGCTGGTTAGTCTTGAGAAGAGAAGGCAGAGAGGGGATCTGTGCCTATAACTATCTAAGGGGATGGGTGGCAAGATGAGGGTCATGATCTCTTTTCGCTGGTGCCTAGTGATAAGGCAAGGAACAACAACAGTTACAAGGTAGAACACAGGAGGCTCCACCTCAACACGAGGAAGCACTTCTTTAAGGTAAGGGTATTGGAGCACTGGAACAGGCTGCCCAGAGAGGTTGCGGAGTCTCCTTCTCTGGAGACTTTCAAAACCCACCTGGACGTATTCCTGTGTGGCCTGCCCTAGGTGATCCTGCCTGGGCAGGGGGGTTGGACTCAATGATCTCTGGAGGTCCCTTCCAACCTTTACCATTTTGTGATGAATAAGCCCTGGAACAGGCTGCTCAGGGCAGCGCAGCTCTCATCCCCGGAGGGATTTAAAAGCTGTGTATGTGTGGTGCTGAGGGACGTAGTTTAGTTGTGACTTGGTAGTGCCTGGACTCGATGATCTTAAAGGTGTCTTCTAACCTTTATGATTTTATACTCTTGGGACCAAGAAAACATTTTCTAAAGATTGCTTTTTAATTTGATGTTTCTGTAAAGGATGGTATTTCTTATTCTTTGCCTTAGCTCTCCCTGCCTTTGTCGGTGAAGGGGCGTTTTGTGCTGGAGATCACAGAAGGAATGCTTTATCTGCATGAGCAAGGCTTTGTACACAAAGACCTGAAACCAGAAAACATTCTTGTGGACACAGACTTCCACATTAAGGTACTTGTTAGAATGTCAGTAGAGACAGCTTGTGCTTAGGGTTGAGGAGCCCAGCTGAGCTGCATGGCTTAGTATTGCCCAGTGGTAGGTGAACTCCTTTGTTGTCTAGTGAGCTATCACTGACAAAGTGTTAGTAGTAGGGTAGTGAAGGGTGGTGGCCTGAGATTTGCAGAATATTCTCCCAACGCTAAAAAAAAAAATCACTGAGTGTTAAAAATAGTTACTAATATTGTTGAGAGTTAATGGACTAGAAGTAATGAAACAGCTAGAAAGAAAAAGCAAAGACTGAAGCAAAACAGGATGTCTTACAGATCATGTCTTTGTCCTTTATTGCTGTAATTTCTCCTTCTGTCTTCATGTCTTCTTTTTTATTCCTTTCCTTCCTTTTCCTCTCATCTCTTCCTCTTTTTTGTGTCCTTCTTTTTCCCTTAGTCATCACTTATAAATGACAGCCAGCAGCTTTAAAAAAACCACAAAGGCAACAGGAGACTACTTCAAAGAATGGTTTATAAGCCTGTTACTTTCTTCACCACCAGCCGTTAGCTTTCAGTAAGGTCACCTTGTCAAGCACACAGTACCAAGGTATCTCTGCTTTAACTTTTTCTCCTCCTTTTCCATATCTCTTTGCCATACACATCACATCATTTTAGATATAAGGAATTTGTGTTAAATGGAATCCTAATGGGGAGAGTAGTGAGAAAGGGGGAATATCTGCCCATCTCATTACTTCTGGGTTTGAATTTTGGCTTCTTCTCGTATGGATCTTCTGCCACAATTGGTGCAAGCAGATCTTGAACGTAACTGTCAATGTGAGCAAACCCAAACTTACTTTCTCTTTACATTGTGCAGTTGTTCCAAATGGGGTTATGCGAATAATGAATATTCGGCCTGACCATCCCCAGATAGTTTATTTAGAGATAAAAACACCACCAAATGACCAACAGTTTGTTTTCCTTTCTCATAGTTGCATTTTTAGATCCATTATTACCAGCTGCTCATGAAACTGAGTGCCGCGTGACATACTTATCTTCTTCTTGTCACAGCACTAGCTCTGATGTGTCTCACTCTTCAGATTGCAGATCTTGGAGTTGCCTCCTGCAAGAATTGGAGCCGTCTGACTCAAGAAGAGACTGTCAGACAGAAGCAGATCAGGAGCACGTGCCAGAACAATGCTGGGACTCTTTTCTATATGGCCCCTGAGCATTTACACTGTCTTAATGTAAAACCTGTGGAGAAGTCAGATGTTTACAGCTTTGGCATAGTGATCTGGGCAATTTTTGCTAACAAGGAACCATATGAATGTAAGTTACCTCCAGAAGGTCTCTGTCACAAAATCAAGTTAGAAAAGTTAAGCATTTAAAGTTAGAAAATTAAGTTTTATCTGTTAAATTGCCTGTGTTTAAAAACAGCATCTGTTAGGCATTAATGGCATCATTCCTGACTTAGAATCATAGAATGGTAAGGTTGGAAGTGACCTCAAGGATCATCTAGTTGCAGCCCCCTGCCATAGGCAGGGACACCTCCCACTAGTACAGGTCACTTCTAAGCATGAATAAGAACATCCAAATCAAAATGAAGGCATGAGCCCAATCTATTCACATCCACATAGTGTGAGCATAACCAGTGGCATAGAGTAAGATAAACTGCAGACAGGCCAAAAGGGAGACTTTGGTGTCCACTGTTTCCTAAGACTAGTTATGGGTTGGTTTAGTTTTACCAGGAAGGATCACAAAGGCAGTTACCACTTCTGTGTGGTGCTTGTTTCTCCTACATGAGCAATGTGCTCACGTAGAGCAATGAGAGCAGGCTAGGAAATTCCAGACACATGTTGTTACTGTTTTGAATGGAATTTTTGCTGAGTATATGTTCCCCTTATGGCCCCCCTTATGGCCACTTTGTTTGTGCCCAGTGCAGAGCAAAATGAGATTCAGCTTCTAGAGAGCTGGATGTGTCACCCTTAGTCTAGCCTATACAGGATAAAGAAGTGGGCTCAGGAGAACCTCAGGAGGCTTGATAAGGCAAAGAAAATGCAAGGGCCTGCACTTACGGCACAGTCCTCAATGCAAGCTGGGGGATGATGTGATAGAGAGCAGCCCTGCAGAAAAGAACTTGGGGTACTGGTGGGCAAAAAGACTGGGCAAAAAGACAGACATGAGCCAGTGATGAGCACGTGCAGCCAAGAAGGTAAATTGCATCCTGGGATGCATCAAAGGAAGCATGGCCAGCAGGTCAGGGGAGGTGGAGAGGTGATTCTGCCACTCCACTCTGCTTTGGTGAGACCTCACCTGGAGTACTGTGTCCAGCTATGGAGTCTGCAACACAGGAAGGACATGGACCTGTTGGAGTGGGTCCAAAGGAGGGCCATGAAGATGATCAAAGGGCTGGAGCACCTCTCCTACAAAGACAGGATCAGAGAGCTGAGTTTGTTGAACCTGGAGACGAGAAAGCTCCATGAAGACCTTAAAGCTACATTTCAGTATCTGAAGGGGACTTACAGGCAGGCTGGGGAAGGACTGTTTAGAAGGACTTGTGGAAGTAGGAAAAGGGGCAATGCTCTTAAATTGAAGTAGGGTAGGTTTAAGTTAGACATAAGGAGGAAGTTCTTCACAAAGAGGGTAGTGAAATATTGGAATAGGTTGCACAGATATATGGTGGAGGCCACATCCCTGGAGACATTCAAGGTCAAACGTGATGTGGCCCTGAGCAGCCTGATCCAGCAGTTGAAAGATGTTCCTGCTTCTCACTGCAGGGGGGTTGGACAAGATGACCTCTGAGGGTCCTTTCCAACCCAATACATTCTATGATTCTAAGATTCTACTCATACTGAGCATATCTTACATACAAAAGTAAACCTGTTCATCTTCAAATAAGTCTCTGATTCATAGAAGTGGATTCCAAGTCACTAAAGTGATAGATTTGTAGCTGGAAATTAGTCACTTTTCTTTGAGATCTTATTTCAGCTATGAGCAAACACCCAGGATGCTGCTTCCCTATTTCTTTTGCCTACAGAATGACAGTAAAACCGATGACCAGCATCTGATGAGAAAGTTTATTTTTCAGATGGTATAAATGAAGCCCAGATATGCTTTGGTATCATGAATGGAAACAGACCAGACATAAAGGAGATCGCTGATAAATGTCCAGAGGAAATTATTGACTTAATGAAGCAATGCTGGGAGCAGGAGCCAGAGAAGCGGCCAGCCTTTGCAGGTAATGCGTCACTTTGGGGCTCTCTCTGATGTGTCCCTCAGTAGTTTGTAATGCAGCAAAACAAACTTGAGTGTTTTCATCTTAAAATACAGTGTTCTAGATTTCAAAACAGAAGTATCAACTCACCTACCCGTAAAGTAGGTTTCCTGTGTCCTGACTGACAATGGGATCTGGTCCAGTGTTTACAGATTCAGGGAATAGGATGGAGCTATAACAGTTTATACCTGCTGATCATTTGTATCTTCCTGCTGTAACTCACAAAAAAGCTAACAACAAGGGACATGGAATATCTTGGATCTGACTGAAAAAATACCCTCTCAAAGCTAGCTTTGAAAGCTGCCCCACAAGCAGTGCAATGGCCTTTTAATCATCCTTTTGGTGGTCAGATCCCAAAACCTTGCAGGCAGTAAAAGTCTTGACTGAACACTCTGGACAGAAGACTAAGAGCACCCAGCAGATAAGTCAAAATTCTTTCTCTGTGAGAAGTGGCAAACCAAACTCCCTCAAAAAAAACCCCTAAAAACCAACATCAGACAGAAAACCACAATAAAACAACCTACATGTAACAGGAAATGGAGATTTGGATTTAGACAGGATCACCAAGAGCTTCATCTACAACAGCCTCACACTGAACTAGTCAGAGAAAATTTGTATGCCTGGAGGAACCCAGCTGCTTCTTCCGTATTTGACCCGCAGAAGCTGCTGCTGCTGCATTAACTTTAAGCTTGTGCTGGGTTTTACCCATGCAAAGATCATTTCAGTAATTCCAGACAGATATATCTTACTTCTTAAAAAGAGGCAAATTGTCTTTTGGACAGTCAGAAAGGTGCTGACAGCCATTGATCATAGAGATCTTTCACCCCCAAAATCAATGCATCAATGAACATCCTTAAAAATCATCCTGTTTGTGTTACTATATTAAAGCTAAGTTAGTCATAGCAACAGATTCCAGATGTATTTATAATTTCCCTGTTTCTAACTTCATGCAATTCTTTATTCAGTTATTAACAGTATAAATCACTGGAAACCACTCTCACTTAGTTCTTTCCTCTTTGCAGAAATCAGTCAAAGATACAAGCCATTTTACTATCAAAATCTAGGACAAAATATTGAAGATGATCTGGAGGAGTTAAAAGTGAGTCATTTTCTGAGCATTTTAAAGTGACCACTCCCTGCATGCCTTCTCCCCAACCCCAGTTCTGGCTGCATTCTGCTGCTTTGAGGCTTATCCTGCTTAACCAACCTGATTTTCTTCTGTGGTTGGATTTGTGAGTGAGAGGAGAGCATCACACATACTGGAAAAAGCTGCCCAGGGAAGTGATCGAATCCCCATGCCTGGACGGCTTTAAAAGTCAGGTAGATGTGGTGCTGAGGAACGTGGTTTAACACCAGACTTGGTAGAGTTAGATAATGGTTGCACTTGATGATCATAAAGGTCTTTTCAAGCCTAAATGATTCTGAGTCATTTGCCTGGAGACTTTCAAAATCCAATTGCACAAACCTCTGAGCTACCAACTCCTGTCTCACCATTCAGGAGCAGGAGGTGGGCCTGAGGTCTGCCAGGGAATGTTCTGACCCAATGGACACTGATTCTATGAAAATACTTTGCAAAAGGTTATCATATATCCATTTTCAGTCATGAAATAGAATGTTATTCCTAGAGATCTGGGATCTTCTCAATGCTTATCAGCAGGATAAAGGGTAGAGGTTAAGAGGATAGGGACAAACTGTTTCCAGTGGTGCCCAGAGACCGGAGAAGGCACAGTGAGCACAAACAGGATGCCAGAAGGTTTCATCTGAAAGAAGAAAAACCTTCTTTCCTGTGATGGTGCCAGAGCAGGCTTTCCAGAGGGGAATCTCTCCTTCTCTGGAGAGATTCCAAACCCACCCAGATGTTGCGATTCCAGGTGACCTGCCGTGGGTGACCCTCTTAGCAGAGGGGTTGGATTACATCATTTCCAGAGGTCACTTCCATCATGCTGCAATACTGATTCAAAAGTGGCAGAATCTGATTTTAAGGATAAAGAACTCTTTAGATTCTTTGTGATTTTTGTCCTGTGTTCAGGCTGTGTCTGATGAGTCCCAACCTGCTTAAGACCAGAAAGCTGCTCTGCAGCAGTAACAACAGGAAAACTTCAAAATGTTTTTCCTAGTGTCCAGGTTTGTTTTGTGTTACTTTTCTGGCTGTAGGTTTCTGGAGTGTGACAGAAATATTTCCTCAGAGAAAATAAGGGAAGAAAAATTTGTTGAACAAGGGGCCGATGATGGAATCTTTTTATCCCAGATTTTATATATTTATTTCAGTAGTAGTGACAGCTACTGCTGAGAACTCCAGGCATTAGAAGTTTCAGCTTTGCAGTGAAGTGAGGCTCAGAAATAGAGATAAGCAGTTACTTTAACTAAGAAAACCAACTTCCTTTGTGAAACCACTCATTTACAGTCATCTTTAAAATACTTCCTCTGGCCACCAAGTCTCCAGTTGTGGAAATGAAAGTTTCTGGCTTGGAGAACATGTGATGTTTATGAAGCACCAAAACCCAAGAGTTTCCATAGATTCATAGAGTGTCAGGTTGGAAGGAACCTCAAGGATCATCCAGTCCAACCTTTCAGGGTAAGAATATAGTTTAAATGAGATGGCCCAGCACCCTGTCAAGCTGGCCCTTGAAACTATCTAATGTAGGTGAATCTACCACCTCCCTTGGGAATTTATTCCGATGTTTAGTAGCTCAAATGGCATCCAGCCTGAATCTCCCCAGTAGCAACTTGTGGCCGTTACCCCTTCTCTGTACCATCTGACCCTAAAAAAGGAGTCTCCCTGCTCACAATAGCCACCCTTTGTGTACTTGTATGTG
>VWYK01089670.1:16438-29809 GCA_013399775.1 Semnornis frantzii
CCCGGCCCCAGCAATTGTGGAAGCAGAGTCCACAATCTCCTAACTTAAAGTACCACAGAGTGGTTGAGGTAGGAAGGGACCTCTGGAGGTCATCTGATCCAACTCCTGTGCTTAAGCAGCTCAGTTAGCTGTGTAAAATCTGAGGACTTAAGATTGCAGCACATTTTAGAATGTCATCTGGCATTCAGAAGGAAGTAAATTTTTTGGGAAGAGCTAGTAGTTACTGATTCTTAATCTGTAAAAATACTTCTTGGGTTTAATTAGAACTAACCCTCTACTTTTAGAAATTAATTCACAAATAAGACGCACCGGAGTAAAAACTGACAAATCATTTTTGCTGATAAAAAGTTGGTCTTTTTTTTAAATTCCAGTAAAGATTTTGCCTTCATGCAAGTGAAGTAAGGGTGAGGGTTTAAAGAAAGACAATTGTACTGCATCTCTGAACTCCTTGTTCTTTGTGAAATTCAACATGGTCTTAGCTGAATGTCAGTCTGCTTCCTCACCTCTTCCTTGTTGCTGGATGTGTTTAGTAAATACAGATCCACAAGCAGGATGTACATTTGCTACCTTCACCTCAGCAGCATCTTCTCACAGAGGTGGCCCATGGAAAATCTAGCTACTAAGTACAAGACTGACAATCCAGACACACTCTGTCTGGAGCAGGCTCCTGCCCATGTATTGTTTGGGCAACCCACATACTGTTTTGGAGTGTTGCACACTGCAGTTGCCTTGCAGCCCTTACTCCATGGAGGAGAAAATGTCATGCATCTGTAGCAAAACAATGAGTGTTTTCTGTCAGGCTGTGCCTTCTGTAGGAGTATGGGATCTCTTCCCTTAGATCCTCAGAAGGTTCATGCAGTATATTGATGATAACTTTCTGACACAGGTAGTAGAGAAGCCAACAAGGAGAGGTGGGCTGCTGGACCTTGTATTAATGAACAAAGGTGGACTGGTTGGGGACATAAATGCTGGGGCTAGCCTTGTCTGTAGTGACCGTGACACGGTGGAGTTCAGTATCACATGAGGAAGGAGCAGGACAATAAGCAGGATTGCAACCCTAGACTTCAGGAGACCTAACTTCCTCCTCTTCGAAGACCTTCTTGGAGGAATCCCATTGGCCAAAATTCTACACAGCAAGGGGGCCCTGGATAGCTGGATAATACTCAAATATCACTTCCTCCAAGCTCAAGATAGATGCATTCCTTTGAGTAAAAAAATCAAGTAGAGCAGGCAGGAGGCCCAAGTAAAAAACTGCTGGGAAAAGTCACACGGAAGAAAGAAGTTCACAGTGTGTGGGAAAAGGGTCTGTTCCCTTGGGAGAATTACAGAAATGTAATCAGGGTGCATAGAGATGCAACGAGGAAGGCCAAAGCCCTCTTAGAATTAAATCTGGTGAGGGAAGTAAAAGACAAGAAGAAGGGCTCCTTCAAATACATCAGTGGCAACAGGAAGAACAGGGGAAATATAAGCCCACTGCTGAATGAGGAAGGAGCCCTGAGCATGCAGAGAAGGGAGAAGTACTGAATGCTTTCTTTGCTTCAGTCTTTACTGTTAGGACCAGCCCTCAGGAATCCTGGACTCTGGAAGTAAGAGATAAGGCCTGGAAGAGGGAGAGCTCTCCACTGGCCAGTGAAGATTGGGTTAGAGATCACTGAAGTAAGCTGAACATACATAAATGCATGGGCTCTGATGGGATTCACCCACAAATGCTAAGAGCACTGGCTGATGGTGCTCTACCACTCTCCATCAAGAGTGTACCCTCAGAGAATTTGCTGATGATACCAAACTGAGAGGAGTGGCTGACACACTGCCAAGCTGTGCTGCCAGTGGAGAGACCTGGACAGACTGGAGAGCTGGGCATAGACAAAAACAATGAAGTTCAACAAGGATAAGCGTAGAGCCCTGCACCTGAGCAGGAATAATACCACATCCCAGTATTGGTTAGGGATTGACCTGCTGTGGGTAGCTTCACAAAGGTCTTTGAAGTCCTGATTGGTAATGAGTTATCCCTGGAACAGTACCATGCCCTGGTGGCCAAGAAGGCAAATGGTATACTCAGGTGCATTTAGAAGACTGTGTGCAGCAGCTCAAGGGAGGTTCTCATCCCCCACTCTATTCAGACCTAGTTAGACCACATCTGGAATAGTGTGTACAGTTTTGGGCTTCTCAGTTAAAGAGAGTCAGGGAACTACCAGAGAGAGTCCAGTGAAGGGCTATTAGGATGATAAAGGGCCTGTATCGTCTCTCTTACAAGGAAAGACTGAGAGACCAGGGCTGCTTAGTCTAGAGAAAGGAAGGCTGAGAGGGGCCCTTATCAGTGTCTACAAATATCTGAAGGGTGGCTGTCAGGAGGATGGAGCCAGTCTCTCTTCAGTACTACCCAGTGATAGGACAAGGGGCAATGGATGCAAACTCAATCACAGGAAATTCCACCTCGAGAAAAACTTTACTGTGAGAGTGATGAAGCACCCTCTGGAACAGGCTGCCCAGAGAGGTTGTGGAGTCTCCTCCTCTAGAGACCTTCAAAACCTGCCTGGATGCAATCCTGTGTGACCTGCCCTAAGTGGTCCTGCCTTGCAGGGAGGTTGGACTTGATCTCTGGCGGTCCCTTCTAACCCCTAGCATTCTGTGATTCTATCATCAACAGGATCTGGTCCTCCGAGTCACTTCATGGTGAAGCTGTGCTGCTTCCTCTTCTACAGGTATTCCCTTTAGTCAAGATTTTGATCATTTGTTCTTTCTTGTGTGCAGAAAATGTGCCCTGAGACAAATGAAGTGCTGCATGGGATGCAGTCCCTTCAGATAGATGCTGTTGCAGAGGATGCCAGTAATGGTCAAGTAGGTGAGTCACTAGCCCGTTGTCATTTTGCATCTTCTGCCAGGGATGAAGTTGTGTACATGTACAAAGTCATCCTGCCATTAAGGGGTTATGAAGAGATTCAGTGGTTCAGCAAGTAAAAGAGAATTCTAAGCACCAAAAAGATTAAATTTGTTCCCCAAAGTCACACATACAGCATGGAGTTTTCCACAGTCTACAGTCTGAACGCATCTCATTTTGCACTCCTCTGCTTTCCTCTCCCATGCTGGAAAGTTTCGCAGTAGTTTTTACAGTGCTTCCTTTGGTAATTGATTTTCTTACTTGATCTTTCTTCTCATACTTTTAGTCATGCCATCTACTTAGTCTATAGGCTTTAATTTCACAATGACTTTCTTTTTTCCTGCTCCAGCCTTTCTTGTGGATGCTCTGAAAACCGGGACATAAAAATATAACTGAAAAAGACCTTTCAGATCATCAAGTCAAATCATTAATGCAGCACTGCCTGTTCCTCAGCACCACATTGACACATCTTTTAAATCCCACCAAGGATGGGGTCTCCACTAGTTCCCTGGGCAGCCTTTTCCGGGGCTTGGCAAGCTTTCTGAGGAAGAAATTGTTCCTNGCCTGTTCCTCAGCACCACATTGACACATCTTTTAAATCCCACCAAGGATGGGGTCTCCACTAGTTCCCTGGGCAGCCTTTTCCGGGGCTTGGCAAGCTTTCTGAGGAAGAAATTGTTCCTCATTTCCAATCTAAACCTCATGGTGCAACATAAGGCCATTTCCTCTTGTCCTGTCATTTGTAACTTAAGAGACTGACCTCCACTTTACTTCAACCTCCTTTGAGGGAGTTGCAGACAAGGAAGTGGTCTCCCCTCCACCTCCTTTTCTCCAGACTGAACAACCCCAGTTCCCTCAGCTGTTCCTCACCAGATCTGTTCTCCAGACCCTTCACCAGCTTCATTGCTCTTCTCTGGACCACCTCAATGTCTTTCTTGTGGCGAGACCTCCAAAATTGAATGCAGTATTCAAGGTGAGGCCTCACCACTGTCCAGTGTGGGAGGACAATTGCTTCCCTGGTCCTGATGGCCACACTATTGCTGACACAAGTGAGGATGCTTGCTGTTGACCACCTTGGCCACCCGGGTACACTGCTGGCTCATTTTCAGCTGTTGCTGACCAACGCCCGTAAGCACCTTTCCACCCTGCAGTTTCTAGCCACTCTTCCCCTATCACAGGAAGAGACCTCAAAGGTCATCAAGTCCAACCCGTTACCACAGACCTCAAGACTAGACCATGGCACCAAGTGCCATGTCCAAACCTGCCTTGAACACCTCCAGGGACGGTGACTCCACCACCTCCCTGGGCAGCCCATTCCCGCAGTGAATNACCTCAATGTCCTTCTTAAATTGAGGGGCCCAGAACTGGACACAGTACTCAAGGTGTGGCCTAAGCAGTGCAGAGTACAGGGGGAGAATGACCTCCCTGCTCCTGCTGGCCACACTATTCCTGATGCAGGTCAGGATGCCATTAGCCTTCTTGGCCACCTGGGCACACTGCTGGCTCCTGGAGCATTCACATGGTCGTTGTGACTCAATTGCAGGACCTGCCATTTGGCCTTGTTAAATATCATCCCACTGCCCTCAGCCCATCAATTGCCCAGGGCCCTCTGTAAAGCCTCCTACCCTCAAGCAGATCAGCACTCCATCTCAACTTAGTGTCGTCAGCAGACTGAGGATGCCCTCAATCCCCTTGTCCAATCACCGTTAAAGATTCAAAATCTAGGTAGATCATACTGTGAATTCCGACATTGCTTGATGAAGTGAGATTTTGACACTGATAGCTTAAATCAGTTTCTGCTTCTTAGATTAAAAATCTGTTGTACTTCTCACTGAAGGCATTCTGTAAAATAAACCACAGCTTATGCTGCATGTAACAGTATCATTTCCACTTTTATGTGTTACCATTATATTAAAAGTGATTAATAGATTCTAGTGTCATCACAAGAAGTTACATACACTTGCATTCAGAATTGTTTCGTTTTCTTTCCTTTCAGATCAGCCTAATTCTCTGCACAGCTCCCCAGGTCCCATGACCAGTCAGGTTAACAATGCCCTGCTGCCTGCCTCCCTTGAGAACCAGCCCGTGGAGAGCTGCGAGACCTCCTTCCTCCCTACTGATAACCTAGAACGAAAACTGCTGCATGAACTGAACTACCACATGTCTGGGAGCAGGATGGATAAAGCAACGCCGCCTGTCGTCTACACCCCTGAAATGAAAGAGATAGAAAGGAGGAGAAGGGTTTCCCACGATCCGTTTGCAAAGTCATCTCCAGCTCCTCAGTGGAGTGAACAGTATGCCCGAGCTGAAAAGGCAGGGTCAAACACTAACCTGTATTTTCGAGAGCTGTCAGACACAAAACCGAAGTGGGCAAATGTGGATCTTCTGTATGGGTCGAACACCAACAGTCTGCTAACAGGAAACACCGAGAGGCTCTATGGATTGGCTTCAGCCAGCACCTTCAGCCTAACCAAACCTCCTGTGCCTGAATCTGCCCCAACCCAGCCGGCACAGAGCAGTGCAAACTGGAATCCAAAGAATGCAGATGCAGATACAGGTGAGATTGCTCCTCCCTCAGCACCTGTGCTTCTGAAGACACACTTGTGCTCTAAATATGAAGCAGCCAAGAGAGTTTTGTAGCTTCCATAGCAACAACCTGCTTATTGCTTACAGCTGATCTCTGATGTAGAATATCATAGAATGCTCTGGGTTAGCAGGAACCTTAGAGACCAACTGGTTCCTACTCCCCGCCATGGGCAGGAACACTTCCTGCTAGACAAGGTTGCTAAGATAAACTGATTTGAGGAAGGTCTTATTGTTTACCTGAAGTTAATTTGAGTCACTAAACCACTCTAGCATTGACTTCATTGCTGTCCTTTCACTGATTTCAGGTTGTCAAATTCAAGTGAACCATTTATGAAGTATCAGTGTCGTAGAGGAGCATAAGACCCAATGTCTGACTCTTCAGCTACCAGCCAAGTCATTGCAGACAGCAGATACCAAACCCAAGAGCTGCTACCAGTCATTGTAGGAAAGCAAAAGAGAACTTGGCATCTTCAATAACCTAATTCCTCTGCCCAAGTTGCCAAGAAGTTGTGCCAGGGGTGGTTTAGGTTGGAGATTATGAAAAATTTCTTCCCCAAAAAGATTGTCAAGCCCTGAAACAGGCTGCCCAGGGAAATGGCACAGTCTTCATTCCTGGAGGGATTTAAAGGCCATGTAGATGTGGTGCTGAGGGACATGGTTTAGTGGTGACCTGACCGTTCTGGGTTAATGATTTGGCATGTTCATCTTAAAAGTCTTCTCCAGCCTAAACAATTCTATGATAACATTCATGCCATAGGCTCAGCTTGTGCAGAAACAACATTTGTAGCATTTTCAAAATTAGATATGTGCTTTTAGCTTGACTTGAAGCAAGCTAAGAGGGAGCCAACAAGGAGCTAAGGCTTCTAAATGTTTTCTCCAGAGAACTTAGCATGGTGTTGATGAGGAGAATCTATCAGTGAGCTGTGGAGTAGAAAGATATGAAGACAAGGAGGATAGCAGTGAATGTTGGCAAGAAGTAAAATAAATGGTAACTAGAGACCTGTAAGTTGTGACTTTTAGGAACTACAGTGTGCTGCAGTGGCAAAGCAAACCAACAGGTCGCTGAGTTGCATTACTAAGGGTATCACAAGCAGGGATAAAGGTGTCATTCTTCCACTCTACACTGTCCTGGTCAGGCTGCACCTTGAGTACTGTACAGTTTTGGTCCCCAATATACAAGAAGGATGCGAACAGCCTGGGAAGCATCCAGAGAAGGGTCATGGGAATGATCAGGAGACTGGAAGGCCTGTCATATGAAGGAAGGCTGAGAGAACTGGGTTTGGTCAGCCTTGTGAGGAGAAGGCTTAGGGGAGACCTCATAACCACATACAAGTACATAAAGGGGTGGCTATCATGAGGAGGCAGACTCCATTTTTACAGAGAGTCAGATGCTAAAGAGAAGGGGTAATGGCAACAAGTTTCTACTGGGGAGATTCGATCTGCCAGAAGGACATCTTTGACCATTTGAACTATTAAACATTGGAATAAACTCCCAAGGGAGGTGGTGGGTGCCCCTACTTTAGGCAGTTTCAAGGCACAGCTTAACAGGGTGCTGGGCCATCTCATTTAATCTATATTCTTACCCTGAAAGCTTGGACTGGGTGATCCATGAGGTGCCTTCCAACCTGGTACTCTGTGAAACGATGAATGAATAAAATAGAGGTAATGTGAGATCCATTAGCCTGCACCTACTAAGTGCTAGATATTTTTAGTGCAGCGTTCTTTTCTGGATCATCTCACAGGAAAATCAGAGATGCCAGGAGTTTACAGGCAGAATGCCACAGAGGTGTTACTCTGGGAAATTATTTATGCAGAGGTTGTGATTAGTTGTTTATGGGAGTTTATTTGGTGCAGAGTGACTCTTGACAGCAGCCATGTCAGCAGGCGGAGGTTAGAACTGCCAGCATTACTGATAAAGTCAGACCTTCAGTTATTACAGGGAAGCTGCTTGCAAGAGTGTGGCAGTTAGCAGGCTGCAAAGCAGATGAGCTGCTTTGCAGCTCTTCCATTGTTGGGGGACCACAACCTGGTCACTCTTGCTACCCCATTATGAGCTGAAGAGCCCATCCATGGAAAATCAACTCAGTTGCTGCCCTGGGCTGCAAGTTCCCTCTCTGTTGGACATTACTGCCACCAGCAGAAGGTGCAGTGATGTCCCATGCTTTTGCTGGAGCAGGTCACAACCAGTGTGCCAACACAAACCACCCCCTGTCTCAGCATGCTTAGCGGTTCAGCATTTTTCAGTTTGAATGCCACATCTGAAGCAGCTCAGTCCATAACTACACCATGGTCCCACAGTTACATCTACCAGACAGGTATTCATCCAGCCATAGGCGACCCCGCTGCCCTTGCTGGGATCCAAGGCTGGTAAAGGCCCTTAGTCACTGAGCATAACCACAGTGAGGTCACCACTTTAGGCAGAGTTCTTCACCCTGTTAGGAAAAAAAAAACCTTCTCCTCTCTTTGTAGTCAAGAGCACCAGCTGTACTCGTGCTGCTACAAATGTGGCAGCCATTTTTCAGTACATTTGCCTCTTTGTTTACATAACACTTCTGGTATTTATCTTTCCCTCCCCCCCTCTTATTTTAGGTAAAAAGGATTCTGCTTCTTTCTCAAGGGGAACTTTTTCATATTATTCTGCTGCACCCAGGATAAACACAGGTAAGTGCTGTAGCCTTCATCTGTCTTTGTAGCCAACACATTGAATGCTCATCAGTAAAGCAGAAACCTTCAGGACCTTGAAATCATTTATGTTATTGCTCAATACCTCTAACAAGAGCGGAAGTTACCAGCAAGTAAAACTAATTCCTATCTCTAGCAGGGCCAGCACACATCGTTGAATAGATGTATTTGATGTGTGAAGGACAACATCTTTTATTCAGTCAGCCTCTCCACCCAGTTTTGTGTCATCAGCAAATTTGCTGACAGTGCTCTCTGTTCCTTCATCCAAGTCATTGGTGAATATATTGAATAGTATTGGTCCCAGTACTGACCCTTGAGGGGTTCCACTAGATACAGGTCTCTAACTAGACTCTGTCGTATTTACCACAGCTCTCTGACTTCTTTCCTTCAATCATTTCACAATCTGCCTCACTACCCAGTCATCCAGATAACATTTCCTCAGTTATCTCCAACCTAAACCTCTTCTGGTGCAACCCGAGGCCGTTGCCTCTCATCCTATCACTTGCTACTTGGGAGAAGAGACCAGCACCCTCCTCATTCCAGCTTCCTTTCAGATAGAGAGCAAGAAGGTCACCCCTGAGCCTCCTTTTGTGCAGAAAGTATCTATGAGAAGTAAAGCTGAGAGGCAAAAGTAAGGCTTTAAGATTTAAACAAAGAGTGCACTCCAGTAAAGATTGACCAGCTGAAGCTGTTAGTGAGGGAAAAGTGAGGCTGCTGCCACATGTTCCTAAAGCACAGGGAACATCTAGTGACTACCAGTGTGTAAGGCTTGATTGTAACACTGCCATAGAACAGAAGAGGATGGGTTTTCACTACAGTACAGTTGTGTCACACTGCCTAATGCAAATGTGCTCCCAGTTGCCAGTAAATGGCTATTTCTACATCAAATACAAAAAGCATTTAGTTACTCCTTTTATTAGCAGAACCTTCCTCCTCCCCTCCTTCTCATGTTACTTCTTGACATATTGGATCATAGGCCATTGTTCCTAAAACTGTACTTAATTCCCTTACACAGAAGACTCAATCAAGTACAACATAAGCAACAGTTCTGGAATTCAGATTGGATCCTACAATCACATGAAGATTGAAGAGCAGAACCAACACATCAGCACTTCTCCTGTTGCCACAGAAATACCATCCATGCATTATGAAGCACTGGGTGTATTTGGTAAAAGAAACATCATCTTACTTTTGCTCTATTCTCCCCATGTATTTACCTGAGAGTCATTTGGTTTGCATTGTAGGAAAGCAGCAGAGCTTTCTCCCTCTGATAGTTGAGAAATAACTTTTTGGGTCTTTTCCTGCTACGTTCTTCAGTGTGTATAACAAAGGAGGCCTTGTGCTAATCCATTTCTGTGATACCCTGAGCCTTACTTGTCCTGTAGTTTCATAGAATTAGAGAATTACTGAATCATTTTGGTTGGAAAGGACCTTTAAGATCAAGTCCAACCATTATCTAATTCTACCAAGACTAGTGCTAAATACATCCCTCAGCACCATGTCTCTGTGGTGCTTCACCTCCAAGGATGGTGATTCAACCACCTGCCTGGGGAGCCTGTTCCAGTGTTTGAAAACCCGTTCAGTGAGGAAATGTCTTCTAATAATCCAACCTAAAACTCGCCGTGTGCGACTCGAGACCATGACCCCTTAGGAGATACCAGGCACAAGTATAGATGTATATGCATCAAGAACAATAGCAGTAACACCACATAAGTTGGCATAAGCAAGGTCAGGATTGGTGGTTCTCACCTGACTCATAGTTTAAATCATAGACTATCCTAAACTGGAAGGAACCCATGAGTCCAGCACCTCAAAGGCACCAAGAAACCTAAGAGCATTGTCCAAATGTTTCTTGAACACTGACAGGCTTTGGGCCATTACCGCTGCATTTGGGTATCAGCAAGAAGATACTGAAATTTGTTTTTGTTGGTCGGTACTGGATGAAACTATTCCTGTATGTTCCTAAGAATTAATGGTGTCCTGGAATATCAAACATCATATAGACCCAGAACTCTAGGAGAGAGCTTTTCTATGTCAAAGATGTTTAAGTGACAAACTGTGGCAGCCTTAGATCAAAAAGTAGGTCAGTAACTGACCTGTGGACACACATGTTCTGACTGGGAGGTTCTTGCCTGGCATCACTGTCTCCATGAAACCCACTCCTGACTCTACCATGGAAATTCTGTCTCCAAGTGTTACCAATAAATAGCTGGGGGAGGACAATAAATAGTTGTGGCATGATAGGGAAGGGAGCAGAAGGAACATTAAGCAACACCCTTTCCTTACCCTTTTTTCCTGCCCACAGACAATACCACTGTGCTGACGGAGAAACATCTCAATCTCGTGAGGGAGAATCTGGCTAAGCAGTGGAAGCACTGTGCCCGCAAACTGGGCTTCTGTGATCCCGAGATCGATGAAATCGATCATGACTACGAGCGAGATGGACTGAAAGAGAAAGTGTACCAAATGCTGCTGAAGTGGGTGATGCGGGAGGGCTCCAAAGGTGCCACGGTCGGGAAGCTTGCCAGAGCCCTCTTTGGCTGCCAGAGACTGGATCTCCTCTCGAGTCTGATGCAAATCAATGAGGAGTAAGTTGACTTCTGAGAAGTGAGGCAAAGTGAGAGCATTTTCCCCGAGGACCTTCCAGTATCAAGTAATAATTTTGAACAGACTTTCTGGAGCTCTCCATTTTGCACAGAACCTTTTGGAATACATTTTTTTTCTGCCAAGTGGTTTTCAGCAAGTGCCTCCAGTAAAGTAAGAAGATTGTGTCAAAATAGTTGGTCTTGCAGAGGAGCACAGCATCCCGGTATAGTAGGGTTTGGAAGGTACCTCTGGAGATCATCTAATCCAATCCCCTACTAAAGCAGGGTCACCCCAGACAGGCTGCCCAAGATTGCAATGTCTGCGCAGGTTTGGAATCTACCCAGAGAAGGAGACTCCACAACCTCTCCGGGCAGCCTGCTCCAGGGCTCTGGCACCCTCACAGCAATGAAGTCCTTCATCATGTTCAGGTGGAATCTTCTGGTTTCAGTTTGCGCCCCTTGCTCCTTATCCTGTCACTGGACATCACTGAAAATAGTCTGGCTCCATCCTCTTGTTACCTACCCTTTAGCTATTGATCAATATTGAGAACATTCCTTCTCAGCCTGCTCTTCAGGCTAAACAGCCCCAGGTATCTCAGCCTTTCCTTATCAGAGAGATGCTCCAGTTGCCTCAGCAACTCTGCAGCCTCCACCAGTCTCTCTCCATCACATCCCAGACTCTCTTGAATTGGGGGGCCCTAACTGGTCACAGCGCTCCAGATGTGGCCTCACTAGGGCAGAGTAGAGGGGAAGGTGAACCTCCCTCAGGCTGCTCTTCACATTCTTGTGAGTGCACTGAGGCCACGAGGGCACATTGTTGACACAAATTATGAAAGATAAAAGAAAATAAGCATCTTTCTTCTGAATAAAATGGTTGTACAAAGAGAATCACAACAGAATACCACACAGTATTGACTCAAGGAGAACATGTACAGCATTTCTGGTTTCTGTCTTGAGTCATGTTGGTCCCTTCTTTAGTTCTGAACAGAAATGTGTCATCTCAGCACAGCTAATCAAGCAGGAACCATGTGTGAAAGACTAATCCACTGCTTGAGAAACTGAGACAGACAGCAAAATCAACTTTTAACTTGTGCTATTGGTACAAATACTTTCATGGGCCGAGCATGGTCCCAGATTGCTCCAGGTTAATATTATTTTTTAAATCTTTTTATTATGTTTATTAAATCCAGCTGTCTGGAATTATGCAGAAGAGTAGTGTGAATAAAAGCGAAAGGATTTTTTTGTCTTAAAAAGTAATACTCTTCTTTCCTTATCTATCTTAGTGCCTTTCATCACTTAAAGGTGCTTATAAGAAAGATGGGGGCAAACTTTTTAGCAAGGCCTGTTATGACAGGACAAGGGGTGGTGGTTTGAAACTAAATGAAAAAAATTCAGACTAGATGTAAGGAAGACTTTTTTTACACTGGAGGTGATGAAACTGCGGCCCAGGTTGCCCAGAGAGGTGGTAGGTGCTCCATTGGTATGGTTTTGACTCAGCTGGCAGCAGAGTTCCAATACAGTTGCTGTCATGGAACTCCCACACACATCCCCTGGCAGGGATGGGAAGGAGAATTGGGAGCAAAAGAAAAACACAAAGCCCTGTGGGTTGAGATAAGAAGAGTTTAATGCAATAACACAGAAAACGTACCGGATTTTGCAGGGAGCACAGAAGAAGCAAGCAAGGCACAGTCAGAAAAAGGGAAGGACAGAAGCCCAGTAGCTGAAGAACAGAGGGCAAACATCAGAAACATGAATCATCCCAAGTCACAGTCTGAAGTCCAGGTCCCATCCTCCTTTGGCCCAGCCAGACCTTCCCTTGTCTTGTGGGCATGACATCAGCACAGTAGCAGATACCCATTAGCTGGTTCAGCTGCCTGTCCTGGCTGTGTTCCACACAAACCCTGGGCACCCATCCCTGAAACTATCCCAGGTCAGGTTGTCTGGGGCCTGCTCTGGTTAAAGATGTCTCTGCTGATTACAGGGCGGTTGGACTTGAAAGGTCATTTCCAACTCAAACCGCTCTGATTCCATCTCAGGTTGATACTGCATTCAACTCTGTAGGAAGGTTTTACAGAGGGATCTAGACAGCCTGGATAGATGGACTGAGGCCTGTGAGAAGAAGTTCAGCAAGGCTAAGTACTGGGTGCTGCACTTGGCTTACAACAACTCCATTCTGGTTCTCTTTTTTTATTTTGTTTGGTGCCTTTTTAGTTGAATTTTTTGGCTAATGTTTCTTCTAGTGGTTATTTTGCAGGGAGGGGAGGTTAACATTTATTGGTTTGGTTTTTGGGGTGGTTTTGGGTTTTTTTTTTTTTTTTGGTTGGTTGGGTTCTTTGTGAGGTTTTCTTGTTGCATGTCTCAGTTCATTTCTTTTTGTTACTGTTACAAATGCTCTTGGTGATTTTTTTTTTTGCCTTTTTTTGTTGTTATTAGGCTTTTTTTAGGGGAATGGTTGGTTCATTTTTTATTTTAAGCTGTAGTTGGTTTTACTTTTTATTTTGAGGGGGGTTGTTAATTTTGTTTGTTTGTTAATGCTATTTTTTGTTTAATTTTAGGGGTAGGGAGTGTTAATTTTGGAAGCTTTTCTATTTTAACATGGGGTTTTTGGTTACCTTTTTTTTTTTTTTCATTTCTTCTTGT
>VWYK01089672.1:4503-15988 GCA_013399775.1 Semnornis frantzii
CTAGTGAGCAAGCAGTATACCGACCGCAAAGCCTTCTCTTCCAGTTTATATCGAGTTTAATTAATGTATATATTTAATAACTATTTCCAGATTCTGTTATAGCCTCTACATAGTTTCCATAATGTTGCAAAGAGCCTGTTAATATTATTAAATGGTGATCGGGGTGATGCGAGTTCTGAATATTTAATATTAATAAACTGTTAATATTTTTATATATCGTCTCACATTAATTAATTTCCCCATCCCACTTACACATAGCAACACACAGGATCCTAATATTGCAGCCCCTTTACCCTGTGACACACACATACTGATTTCTGTCATGCCTGCATGTTCTGTGGTTGTTCATGTACTCAATAAGTGCATGCAGATTCGTGTCTGTCTTCTTTGCTAGCATTGTGAAGCCACCTTTCATGGCAAAATACAGCACAGGAAAGCATTTTTCTCCCTGCAGATCACAGACTCTTTGGGTGTCCAGAAGATTCTCAAGGTATTGATACTATCTGAAACAAAACGAACTCATTTTGATCACTGGCAGCTCGGTCTAGCTCACTGTTAGTACAGTTACTCAGTGCTAAAGGCAGCTAAAGCTAGTCAGTGGATAGTAATAAAAAGACACTTCCTAGAAACACGGGAGGGGAGCATTATGTAAAGATTCATGAGCTAACTACTTTTCAGCCACCCTCTATAAGCTTCCTCAGCATCTCAATAGAATGAATTTGTCAAAGGGAGAGAGAGTTTCTCCCAAAGGGATTCATGAAACGCTGCATACGTCCTGCATCGATAAATAATTTTCTCTGTAATAAAGGTTTTAACTCCATGTTTCAATGCTGTCCTTTTACTCATGGTTTGGACAGCATTTTGCAAAAGAGGGGTTTTCTATTAGCAATAGTAACTGGTGTATATATCCACTTTTTCTTGAGCTATTATGTGTCTGAAAGCCTTACGCAACTTTGTTGGGTATTCTCCATTACCATGCAAAGGAAGCAGGCCTTCTTCAAGAAATAAATGTACCTCTAGGTAGGAATATAAAATGAATGAAGATTAACAAACAAGTTGATAGCTCTTACTGAAATGATCAGGCAGAATTAATTGCAACTGCTAAGAGAACCCGACATAAGTCATTATTTAAATCAGTGGAGCCTAAGCACACATTTTCAATATTTTACTGACAGGGGGTGTACTAAGAACCTGGAAAAATATGTTGCTAGTTTGATGTCTTACTGGATACTAAATGGAAGTATCTCGTGCTTGTTTATTTATTTATTCAGAATTAGATGCCAAAGATTTCAGAATCAGCAAGCTCCTTAAGACAGAACAATTCTCTTTGCAAGTTTGGTTAAAATCTATATGTGCACTTCAAGCTCTTTCCTACCTCCTGCTAGCTTTTAGTCTTTTTTTAATGACCTCTTCACTAATCTCGAATGGTCCTTCCCAATTTGCAACGTTTTTGGATTATTCAGAAGATCTAATTAGCATTAAGTCACTTTATATCTGAATCAAGCATTTTTTCTGTTCCTGCTATCTTCCAGTTTTTAATGAATTAGTGCTTATTAATGCCTCCAGGCCATTGTTAAAGTTTGTCCTTTAATCTGGAAGTTTGAATTGATGGTCCCCTGACTCCAGAAAACCCATGGTCTGTGAAGTCAAGGCAGGCAAGTGGGAGAAGAGAAAGGATGGCAGGCCTGGAAAGAGTAAAAACACACAGGAAGGAGGTCACTGAACAGAAATTTCATCACTAAGCTGAACTGAAGACTGATGTGCTTGAGGGGAAGACAACTTTCATACAGGCCATTCAAGACTTGTGGTGGTTTGCGAGTTACACACACACACACCCCCAGTGAAGTCACCCAGACTAGACTCAGCTGGCTGGAAGTTAAGGAATGAAGCTTTATATTCACAGCTTAGCACAATATGCAAGCAGATATTTACAATATATTACTATATTTACAGATATACACAGAAATATACAAGTTAAAAGGAATACAGAAACACAACACCCCTCCCAGAAATCAGAGTCTCCAGGAGGGGCTCCTAACCACCTTTCCACCTTCTTCCCACCCCTCTACCTTATCCCAGAGTCTGCCTTACATGCAAGGTGAGTTGGAAGGATCAGCAAGGGGGGATTAGAAGCAGAATGATTAGTTGGGTTACACAGATCCAAACAGAACAGCAGAAGCCCAGGGAGAAAAACAGAGACTCCAACAGACAGAAACAATGTCTTATCTATGTTTGTGTCCTTCATCTCAGCAAACCTGTGAGTGAAGTAGACATCATTGTCATTTTCTTTTCACAGTCTATAGTCTAATTTCTCTCATTAAGATACTCCAATTAGCTTCAAACCAGCACAAGACTGCAGTAGCTATCTCAGGCTGCAAGCATTCAGGAAGGATGCTGAATAAGCTTTTACGAATACACATAACTAGCTACAGAAATTAAATCTGCAGAGCAGAACAAGTTACACAAAATTCAGGATTATTAGTAAATCTGCTAATTTACTATTTTACCAGCTTAATCTTAGCTACCTGTTTCAAGACAAAACAAGCTGTGGCGCATACAGGAGGCAGTCTGACTTGGCAGGGAAGATAAATAATACATAGAACATTCAGTATCTAAAGACATATTCAGTGGACCTTCCTTTGTTGGCCAAGTATGAATAAATAACAAATAATTCAGCCCAACGTCTCTCACCAAACAACACTTGGGTGTTTTTGCAAAACCTGAAAATCCTTATTCTACTCTCAGTTCACTGGATCTGGGGTTCCAGGAGAACACAGGAAATAACCATGCTTTTGTTTGAAAAGGGTATAGAGTGAAACTGGGAAAAGAAAGCAAGAGGAAATGTTTTTAGAAAGAGGAAATGTTTTTTAGAGACTATTTTGCAGGGCAAGGGAGGGGATTCTGCCCCTTTGCTCTGCTCTCCTCAGACCCCATCTGGAGTCCTGTGTACAGTTCTGGAGCCCCCAGAAGAGGAAGGACATGGAAGTGTTGGAGTGGGTCCACAGGAGGCCACAAAGATGATCAGAGGGATGCAGTAGCTCTGCTATGAAGACAGGCTGAGAGAGTTGGGGCTCTGCAGCCTGGAGGAGAGAAGGCTTCCAGGAGACCTTAGAGTAGCCTTCCAGGATCTGAAGGGGGCCTGCAGAGAGGCTGGGGAGGGTCTATTGACAAGGTCTTGCAATGCCAGGACAAGGGGCAATGGGTTTGAACTGGCAGAGGGGAGATTGAAACTGGATGTTAGGAGGAAGTTGTTTGCAGTGAGGGTGGTGAGACACTGGCACAGGTTGCCCAGGGAGGTTGTGACTGCTCCCTCTCTGGAAGTGTTCAAGGCCAGGTTGGAGGAGGCCTTGAGTGACCTGTACTAGTGGGAGGTGTCCCTGCCTATGGCAGGGGCTTGGAACTAGATGACCTTTGAGGTCCCTTCCAACCTTACCATTCTGTGATTCTATGTTTCTTCTGCCACTTTTTTCATTTTTGCTTTTACTTATAATCTGTGTCTCAGTGGACAATAGTGCTAAAAGCTGGATGGCACCCACACACAACATCCCAAGTCTGATGTATTAAAGATAATTCAAGGAGCAGAGCTTCCCTTCTGAGCTCTAAACAGTCACATCTGTCTCAGTCCTTTGGGCTTTTTCCTTCTCACTCAGCATTTATTTCCTCTCTTTGTATCTGTCAGTTTGCATGAGCACAAAACCCCCTTCTCTATCTCAAAACTACTCAGACAGCTGCCTGGCTAGGGATGAAAGAAACCTGCAGTAGAGGAACCGAAGCAATGTCAGAGCTGCAGTGAGAGGAAAATGTGCTACTCAAGTGCAGTCATGGCCACAGCCCTGGGCCAGCCTTGACCCAAGTACTGTGACCTACTTGAATCTCAAGTGAATGTGTCAAAACTAAGCTGGCCAATATCTTACCACACACTTGAGCAGCTGAATTTGTCTGTTGAAACTGGGAATTTTACCATCCATTTCAGTTCAAAGACTGTGCCAACGTCGCCTCAAGGGGCAAGCAGAATACATGCCAATCTGTCCTATTTGTTCAAAGCAGATATATTAAAAGGTAAAATCTTAGTGACTGAAAAAGTACTTGCTATGTCTTCTGCTGTGCATCTGCTGCTTCATAGCTTTTACTCAGATTTGGCTGAAGCTCCATCCACAAAGAAAGTTTGAATATGTACTTGGAAAAATACCTCTCTCCCAGTGCCATGCCTACTGCTGCCAGTTTTTATGATTTGACTAAGTAACAACCCAAAGCCCAAAAAAGAGAAGGGCAAACCCTCAAATCTGTTATTTTTACATTTCATAATTCTTACACCATTTTGGGGGTTCCCAAATGACTGTCAGACATTTTAAACATACGATCACAGAATCACAGAATTAACCAGGGTGGAAAAGACCTCTAGAATCATTCAGTCCAACCTATCACCTAACCCTTCTAATTAACTAAGACATGGCACTAAGTGACTCATCCAACCTCCTTTTAAACACTTCCAGGCATAGAGAATTCACCACCTCCCCGGGCAGCCTATTCCAATGCCAATCACTCCTTCTGTGTAGAACTTCTTCCTAGTGTCCAACCTAAACTTGCCCTGGCACAGCTCGAGGCTGTGTCCTCTTGTTCTGGATGCCTGGGAGAAGAGACCAGCCCCACCTGGCTACAACTTCCTTTCAGGTAGTTGTAGAGAGCAATGAGGTCTGCCCTGAGCCTCCCCTTCTCCAGGCTGAACACCCCTAGCTCCCTTAGCCTCTCCTCACAGGGCTGTGCTCCAGGTCCCTCAGCAGCCTTGATGCCCTTCTCTGGACATGTTCAAGCACCTCAACATCTTTCTTAAATTCAGGAGCCCAGGACTATACACAGCACTCAAGATGTGGCCTAACCAGTGCTGAGTACAGGGGCAGAAGGACTTCCCTGGTCCTGCTGGCCACACTATTCCTGATGCAGGCCAGAATGCCATTGGCCTTCTTGGCCACCTGGGCACACTGCTGATGTTGGCAACACTGTGTTTTGCTGTAGCTAAGATCACATGAGCCTGGATCCATGTCAACTTAAAGGAAGCTGATTTTAAAACATATCTGTTAAACATTCATTTAGACATCAACTTTCATGACTTCTCTGATAGAAAGAAAATCAAAACCAACAAACAAACAGGGTTCCCAATCAGGCCAAAGTTAAACACTTTATTTTAATTGGCCGTGGAAATGAGAACAACTTACCAAGGCTCAATATTGAGAAGGAAATGGAATTCAGTGGAAGAGCAGCTCGGGGAAAGTGTGCCCATGGCTGAATGACTAGTTTAGTTTGGCTATTTCATCTTGTGGCCAAAGAATGTTAAGCAAGAAAATGCATCATTTAGGCACATTGCAAAATACCAAAAATGGACAGTTAAAAATGAATCATCTCTTTAGTAGTTCCAGTTATTGATTCTAAACTTTTCTGTCTAAACAGAAAAACCTTTATGAGCTCCAAAGACCAGAAATTGGTTCAATCCTTATAGGCTGATGTCTTTCCCTACGCAGCAAGATACTTGAATTTTAAATACTGTATTACTTAGCACTTAAAATCTTGGCTACATATTCGTTCTAATTACTTTCAAATGCAGCTTTTGACTGTGCAGAAAATGAGATAGCTGGCATGTTAGAGTAACGCTGCAATGTTCCATTACTGCCTTTTTGTGCTAAAAGAGGAGTATGCTGCAATATTCCCACTGTTTTTAAAATGAGCAAAAATGTATGCCTACAGTTTTTAGAATAGACCAAAAGATTGGATCTTTTTTCAAGCTCTTCTCAATGTGATTTTAGATAGTTCCTCTGGCTCTCAACTGATGCTTTTATATGGAAACAACAGATAATCCATGGCAAAAGACCTCTCTCTTTGTACTGTTGCTTGATGCATGGGGCAAGATGCAGGTTTCAGACATATTGCAATGTCTTAATCATAGAATCATAGAACGGTAAGGTTGGAAGGGACCTCAAGGATCATCTAGTTCCGACCCCCTGCCATAGGCAGGGACACCTCCCACTAGTACAGGTCACTCAAGGCCTCATCCAACCTGGCCTTGAACACCTCCAGGGAGGGAGCAGCCACAACCTCCCTGGGCAACCTGTGCCACTGTCTCACCACCCTCCCCGCAAAGAACTTCCTCCTAACATCCAGTTTCAGTCTCCCCTCTGCCTGTTTAAATCCATTGCCCCTTGTCTTGTCATTGCGTGTCACACAATCAATTATTGGTCATTCAGTGTCAAAGAACTGCTGAAAACCAGCAGAAAAATAATGAAACTGGACATCCTTTTAGAAGCTTTCTTGACTCCTCCACACAGATGATATTTCAAGATTAAGCATACAATGCAGTCTCAATGTCTCCCTGGTTTGGGGTACTTTGCACTGCTCTGGGCATGTAAAGATGCCCTGTAGTCAGATTAACCATCTGCAGCAGTCATTTGTCAGGTGGAGTGAAGCCAGAGTAACTCAACAGCCAACAAAAATTTCTGCAGCTGGTCAAAGGACCTAGCCAAAAAAACCCCAAAAAACAAACCCAACAAACTCAAAAACCAAACAACAAACAAACAAACAAACAAACAAAAAAGAGCTGAGGGCAATTACCATTGCTTTCAGTCACTGTGTTTCATCTTTCCTGTTGCTGCACCAGCATCTTACAGCCCCCTACACTTTTCCATAATGACTGTAGCCATTTTACTACTATAATTTCTCTACAAGCTCAGAACACTATGGACAAGTATAGAAGTGACAATTTTCAACTAACTTTTGCTAAAGTGCACACACATTTTCCATGAATTATAATGACATTGCCAGAAATGGATTCATGGATGGAGTCTACAACTGAAAGAGAAGTGTGCAAATAATTTACTGTGGTGCTTTAAATGACACAATACAATTTTTTTTATCATTGCAAGTTATTTTTTTAAGTGATTGGTAGTTTCTTGAACATTCCCTGACAGCTTTCAGAGATAATTCTTGATTTGCAACCGCACTTTCTTGGGAGATGTTCAATATTCAAAGTTTGATTGGAATTAATTGGAAATTCTGCTGACACAAAATAGATCTTTCTATACTAGTTAATGAAAT
Organism: Semnornis frantzii; assembly: GCA_013399775.1. Classification (NCBI taxonomy): domain Eukaryota; kingdom Metazoa; phylum Chordata; class Aves; order Piciformes; family Ramphastidae; genus Semnornis; species Semnornis frantzii. The sequence goes on from VWYK01089672.1 coordinate 11,587, forward strand.
TCTGAACTATGGAGTTGGTGCCATATTTTACTGATTGAAAACTTACATTATCCAAAATCCCTTTCAATAATTGTTTTATACTAGATGCTTCTGTCAGGGAAATAATTTCCTAGAATATCTATGAAAATGGAGCATAAGAAATATAAGCATTGTTGAAAAAAAAAGTGGATTACCAATTCAAGTTTGTATTTGTGGTTGCAGTTTCACAGTGTTCATTTAATTTAGGATGGATTTTACTAATATATGGCATGGATATAAGAGTTCTCTTAAGTTATTTTTTATGCAGAACCCAGAGTATGGTTGGTGTAGTTGCTGGTTGTACACCCATGTTCAGCGGTTCTCAGAAAGCATGGACTTTAAAAAGAGATAATATAAGAGGACACAGACACAATATGAAGGACATGGAACTGTTGGAGTGGGTCCAGAGGAGGCCATGAAGATGCTCAAAGGGCTGCAGCAGTTCTGCTATGAGGACAGGCTGAGAGAGTTGGGGCTCTGCAGCCTGGAGGAGAGAAGGCTTCCAGGAGACCTTAGAGTAGCCTTCCAGGATCTGAAGGGTGCCTGCAGAGAGGCTGGGGAGGGTCTATTGACAAGGTCTTGCAATGACAGGACAAGGGGCAATGGGTTTGAACTGACAGAGGGGAGATTGAAACTGGATGTTAGGAGGAAGTTGTTTGCAGTGAAGGTGGTGAGACACTGGCACAGGTTGCCCAGGGAGGTTGTGGCTGTTCCCTCTCTGGAGGTGTTCAAGGCCAGGTTGAACGAGGTCTTGAGTGACCTGTGCTAGTGGGACATGTCCCTGCCTATGGCAGGGGATTGAAACTAGATGATGCTTGATATCCCTTCCAACCTTACCATTCTATGATTCTATGAAATATAGGCATTTTTGAAAAAAAGTGGATTACCAATTCAAATTTGTATTTGTGGCTGCAGTTTCACAATGCTCATTTAATTTAGGATGGATTTTACTAACATATGGCATGGATGTAAGAGTTCTCCTAAGTTATTTTTTATGCAGAACCCAGAATATGGTTGGTGCAGTTGCTGGCTGTACACCCCTGTTCAGAGATTCTCAGAAAGCATGGACTTTAAGAAGAGATAATATAAGGGGACATAGACACAATATCAAACATGAAATTGAGTTTGCAGAGCTGGGAGGCATAGATGGATTGCCCTGCCCTTGGTGGAAGTCATCTTTTTGTATAGACACTGCCAGACCTGACTTTTATCATGCCTCAGAAATCATTCTAAAGCACAAAACTGGTTTGCCTTAAAGGGCATCACATGGCATTTGCAGTAATTCCCGAGGGCAGAGCACAGCAAGGGCTTACCTTGCAGGACTGTTTGAAGAGCCAACACCGCTCAGTGCTCTGAAGGCAGAAGTGTTATGTTAGTCCTTCATGTTTCTCATTTTTTAATGATTTTTTTGTGCCACCTTCACCTCTTCTGTGCCTTGGGTCTAACAGAGGGATGCATCTTTTGGAGATTCTCCTGTATTTGAACAGTTTGCATTTCTCCTTAGCTTTTATTCTTGACTGTATCATTGCATAGGCCTCTTGATTTAAAAAATTTTTGAAAATTAAATTTTAAAATTAAAAAAAAAAATTTGTTGTAATATAAACCAAACACATTAGGCATACAGAGAACATGCATCTGTTTCTGAAGTCCTTTTACAGCAAACTTCTTTCTGAAGTCAATGAGACAGGCTAGAGCCCTTCCTGACTTTCAGAAAAGTCCTAACGTGTCCCTAGTGGGTGCCTATTCTAGAATAAGGCTTAGTAAATAGGCCTGTCTTATCTCCCATGATGAACCAAGGGAGTAGAATGAGTACAAATTCTGTCCCATGAGAAAAACCTGTACTTCTCCTGGATTCCTCTTTCCAATGCAACACACACTTCAAGAGCACAGCTATGTGTTCCATTCAGATAAAAAGGTTTTACCACCTAATGACACAAGATAAAACTATCCCTGCCATACCTCCACCATGATTATCTGCCATGTCTGATAAGTCATATCCCAGGAGCATGTCTGCCATGGGGACCTACTACTCAGAATGCCAGAAAAGAAGAGAGAACCTAGAAGTGCATTCTTTTTCCCAGGGTGACATTTGCATTGTTAAAATATAGTATCTCCTTACCTACTTCTGCTCTCAAAATGCCTCATTTGATTTCTATCTAAAACTTAAATATTCAAATATTAAAACCCAAGATATATAAACTATAATAAATTTAAACTCTACACTCTCCTGCACCAACTAGATGTTCTGAATCCCTTACACAAGGTTTTGAGTGGAGGGAACTTGTCCATATTCTGCACAGTGCAAGGGAGGCCCTTATGCGGCACATCATCTCTGCATCTAGGACCTGGACACAGAAAGGCATCCAAGAAAAAAAAACAACAACCAAACAAAACCCTTGGCTAAAGATTTTACCCATTAACTTTTAAGTAGCAACTGAATAATCTTTACAATGAGGTTTTTTAATCATTGTGAAAAGGTATTTTGAAACCACTAGTAAATGCACTTGCTGGATTGTCAGACACTTTCTATTTTTCACTGTCAATGCATCCTAAGTTGGCAAAGCTTAGTATTATTAATATAAACCTTTTTTGCATTTAATGCATTTATCAGTAACATTGAGTTTCAATATGATTAACTGGTGTCTGAACAAATTCCTTAGCAATCTTATGACCAGGTTACATGATGACTGGAAAGTTTACAGGAGAACTGAAAAAGGACAATCTTCAAGATAAAGTAACAATCTCCATCAAAAGTATAAATGGAAGAGTCATGGTGACAGTGAAGATGTAGTCCAGCTGTAGTCCAAGACCATTATTCTGACCGTTTTCAACCTAAGCATCACAGTAGACAGACTTAGGAGGGAGAAAATTACATCATAGGGTGAGAGGTGGGATAATTAATTGTGATTTAGCAAGAGCCAGAGAAGTAGGGCTGATGGAGGGATTGTGCATATCTCCATCAGTTCTCTTCACAACTCAAAGACAACTTCACTGGGTGGTGGGAAGGAGAGGGCTACATGACTCTCAGCCTTGTAGGTATTTCTGTAACTTGGGTTAAGTAGAAAAAAATGCTGGTCTAAGGAGACTTAGCTATACCGTGCCTCTCTGATGGGTTATGTTTCCAAAGCAACTGACTGACACCGCCTATGACTCATCTTCATTCTAGGTTCTGCAGCAGTAGCATGTCTTTCTGTCCATCACTTTGCTCCTTCGGAGTCACTAAATCCTTTTCCTTTCCCATTTTCAACATGTGCATCCCTGTCCTTCTCTTCTTTTCTCTTCTCTCCTCGTCTCGCTTTCCTGCATCCAGATGGGATCTCTGCTTCCTCCAGCTCCTTCAAAATGTTCTTGAAGTGCTTGCTTGTGCTTCAGCTATTTCAGACTACATTTCTGAACATCAAAACCTACCAAAACCAGATTTTCCAGTTCCTGAATAGATAAGTCTTAGTGTCTGTAAAAATACATCCAGATATGGCCTGTTTATTCACCAAGCCCATACACCCATGGGTAGGACATCACTATGCCACTGTGACTTGGTGGTTTGGCTGGGAGCTCTTTTCTAGAAGAAACCCTTCCATAGCACAGATTTGTATGCAGCCTTCATGCAGCATGTCTGCAGTTTCATGTTTGAGGTATCAGAAGCATCATCCAAACCATTTAATTCTAAAACCACTGGACTGTCATAGAGGGTGAAGGACATGTTGATATGTGTCATAGCAGGCCACAGCCATTCTAGTGCCAATATCCGTGAACCAGATGAACAGCTTGGGGATCAAAGAGGACAATGAAGGCTGCAGCACTGGTCAGTGAATGAGTAAGCTACAGGAGATGGTAGCTACCAAGTGGGTAGCAGAGGGGGCAAGGGACAACTCCTCTGCAGCTTGTGGGACCGAAGAACTCTGATTTCTTTGCACATATTCCAAAAGCAGAACACCATGCTATTCAGGTCCTTGACTACAAGAAAAGCATGTTGTTCCATGGCATATTTACACCATTTTCATTTAGAAATGGTTTATGGAAATGATGAGCAATGATTTTGAGACCAATTTCTGTTTCAGCCTCTCTGACATTCATTGGCAAAGGCCTCTGGCACTCTCTGAGAGTTTTGCAAATGCAGCACTAAAGCTTTTATACCTCCTGTCATCAGTTATCACAGCTCTGTGGGATTCCTTTTTTTGCAAATGGAAAATATGAGGCTGGATTCTGTTTATCTGCCCAGTGCTACAATACTTCAAATTCAAAATGGCTTCAGCCTTGAGCATGGCCACAGAGAGTGCACTGGAGACCTCAGTTTTACTGCTTTTCTGTGACAAAGAAAATAACCCTATCTTTTTTGAAGGATATTACATAATGAGTAGAGAGCACTGACAAGCTGTCTTTTCTT
>VWYK01089674.1:2780-19887 GCA_013399775.1 Semnornis frantzii
CATTGCAAGACCTTGTCAATAGTCCCTCCCCAGCCTTCCTGTAGGCCCCCTTCACATACTGGAAGGCTACTCTAAGGTCTTCTCGAAGCCTTCTCTTCTCAAGGCTTCAGAGCCCAAACTCTCTCAAACTGTCTTCATGGGAGAGCTGCTCCAACCTTCTGATCATCTTCGTAGCCCTCCTCTGGACCTCCTCCAACAGTTCAATGTCCTTACTTTTCTTTAATGGATACATACTTTATTTGACAGGAATTATTTCCCCTAAGGGTCTATTAAAGAAATAGTTTGAAGACAAAGGAGAGGCTAGACAGCCTTATTTTCTGCTACACATAATCTTCCCCCCCCCCTTATTCAGTACATATTTCTAAGTTCAGAGATCTTAATTCACAGAGGTACTTGGCTACATTCCTAGCTTTAGGCAGACTAATAGTTTTGTTGTCTTTACTGGGACAATTCATGTGCTCCAGGTTGAGTGCATGAATAGATAACTGGCTGAAGGCAGAGGATTACCTCAGCCTTTGTATTGAAGTTCAGTATTAGTTGTAGGAACAAAGTCTGTTTGCCTAAATGACTTTTGTTTGTGCAAGCCCAACAGCCTCTTTATGGAGGACTTAGAGCTGACAAGCAGTTGTTGTAGCCATTAAGTCCACCAAAATCTACATGTATGAAGGTGTTGATGTGCTCTCAGTAGGTGTAGTCAAAATAGCTATTTTTTTCCCCTGCCCATAAGATGTATTTACTCACAAGAATCATTTTTCTGTCTTGTTTAATGACTTGTTTGGTGAAACAGACTCCAACCTATTTTCTGCTGAAATGATTTTCCAAGAAAAGCCCTGCAGCCAAGAACATCCCTACAGAACTGGAAGTGCAGATGCTCTACCCAAGCCACAAAAGCACACGAAGCACACATTGCAGCTGCTTTTGGGAGTGACAGTTATTACATTGTACAGCTGAAAAAGCCTGAATCAGCAAAAAGAGCAAAATGGAAAACTGAAGGGTTCTGTAAGAAGTTCTAGCCTGAACTGAAAAGCAAATCTGTAACTGGCAGAGGCAGAGGAAGCTTGGAGAGAAACTGAACCCGTATGAAAAATCTGTTCATGCTTCTAGACAATGTAATCCTTGTGGCAGCTGCAACAAAAGGAACTATTGGATATGGCATGTGGTACTTCTGGATGAAGGGAAGATGCTGAAAAGATAAACACTGACCAGCTCTGTAAAATGCCAAGACAAAAACAATGCAGGGTAATGTAGCAGAGACATGCTGAAGGCCTCATGGTTGAACTGAAAGCTCCTACTATGCTGGAAAGTCACAGAGGCTCTAAAAACAATAAAGAGGAGGAGAGCTGCTAAAGCAGAAATGGAGCCATGAAAAGCAAAGGCAGGAGAGTGGTCATTACCAGAGTAGAACAGAAAAAGAGCTTGGTGGTGTACTTCAAAGAAACTGTGATGCACATTTCAAATGAATAGGGGAACCTGAACATTTTGCATGGTTTTTTTTGGTGTTAAGATCAGAAACAAAAAACACAGACTGCAGCCATCATGCTGAAAAATACTGACTCAGCAAAGGATGATGGAAGAAAAGTTGAAAGAAACAGGAATTAAATTAGTATCTGGGAAGAAGTGACTGTCTAAAGAATAAGAGCATAGAATCCATGAATGGATGCCTGCAAAAAAAGATCCCACACATTGGAAAGTTGTCCTTGCTTTGTCCTGAGTGTTCTACAGTGATACTACACAGAGTGAAAGATGCTGTGGCTGTTGCAGATTACTGTGGAAAGTTTGTTCTCCATGAAGGACACCTTTTGCCATTGCTTCAGTTGACCTAAGATGCTGTGACTGTTGCAGATTACTGTGGAAAGATTGTTCTCCATGAAAGACACCTTTTGCCACTGCTTCAGTTGACCTAAGATGCTGTGACTGTTGCAGATTACTGTGGAAAGTTTGTTCTCCATGAAGGACACCTTTTGCTGTTGCTTCAGTTGACCTTTAAAAGTTATCACTTTGCATGAAGAGAATTTGATGGTGGGGCACACCTGAGATGTGCAAAGGCCCACATATGAGAGATGCACAGAGACCAAAGTGCTCGGTGAGAGTAGGCAATCACACAACAGAACAGTTCTGCCAGGAGGCTGGTCTGAGTCATTCCTCTGATGCTTGGCACTGGCTTGAGTTAACTATGTAACTTCAAGGCTCAGTATAGAATATGTAGAATGCCAGGACATAGAGACACGGGACATTGAACTGTGTGATGGTAAAAAGCTGGGAGGAAAGACAAATGTCCCGGCAAAGGCAGATCAAGTTTAGCTCAGGATCGGTTAGCTCAATTTCGTCCTCCTTGTAACACAAATGTCCTGTTGATGAACATCCTGATAATTTGGAGGAACTATATCTTCTCCAACAAAATTATCAAGAAGAAGGTGAGATGAGGATGTATATTCATGGCATGGGTAGGCACGGCATAGAGAAAGGGGAAATAATGCAGACATGATTGCTGCCTTGTGTTGGAGTGCAGCTGTGAGAACTGGAGACAGACCAAAGTGGTGGAGAAGGAAGTAGATGCTTTCTTAAGATGGATAGTGAGCATGAGGTGATAAAACTTACCTTATTGCTAAACTGTGCTGAAAAATCCTCAAGCAGCAGCAATCTGTCTCTGCTGGTGTCAGAGACAGTGTGGAGGGTTCATGAGGTGTGTGCTCCAAGTTAATGTTTCTTAGCCAATTTTAGATCACACCCTCCTTTCTGATAGCAGCCTGTCTCATGGTGTATGTGATCTATGCACTTACATATAATTTTATTCGTACAGTAGAGTGAGCACACGGTCAGCTTCTCATTAAAACAAGCCCCCAGTGGTTATATTTTGTATTAAAAATAGAAAGTCAACAGTAATTCAGAGATCACTGCCCACCAGCCCTTCCCACAGTCATTCTGCAGTGTTATGGGTGCAGATGGGTGTTGTGTCAGCACACAGCAGCAGGTGTGTGAATAAGGCAGGCACATGGCATCCCTGGCACTCCACATATCCCCCCACCCAATGATTCAGTGAGGGAGGGAGGGATGTGCATGTGGAAAAAAAGATTTCAGTGGGAGAAGTAACAAGGGAGCATGAAGCAGAGGGGAAGACTAAAATGGAACTTGCTCTGCAGGGACTAGGCATGGTGGTCACCATAGCTTGGCCTCTCACTCACCTCTTTTCCTTCCTTATAGGCTGAGAGGAGCCATGGTGGACACAGGGCTGGAACTGCTCTCTTCTACCCCTCATCACACTATGCAAAAACTCCATCTCACTGTCCCCTCAAGTGGATGCTTTAAATGCCAGCACATCTGTGGGCATCTAAATCATGCAATTAATACTAGTTGGAGAGGGAAAGTAAAATTCTCCAAGGATATTTTAAAGAAGATGCTGTAACAAAGTGTATTTGACCTCAAGATCAGAAGCAGCAAATGGCAAAGCAAAGTGGAAACAGTTTGTGCACTGGGGTGAGGATGGATGGATGGATGGATGGTGTTCACTATAGTAATGAATGACAGGCAGACCTCAGGGGTAATGTTCCTTTAAGAAGGTGACCTCATCTCTAATGTAAGCTACCTATAGAGGTACATAAACATTTTCTCTGGCTGTATATATTCAACAGATTTGTCATCCCATAAAACGCCAGAGGAATAATGGAATGGAAATGCTCTTGTGTATCACGTTTGGTCTACACCCTGCACTTCAATCTTCTGTCGTGTGTCTGAAATAAAATAGGTCAGCACTATGTTTTCTCTCAGCAAACCAGCTACATCACATTAGCTTGTTGTGTGATAACTCAGGCTCGTCTCTCAAACCATTTAGCCAGGATTTTTTAAAGCAGCGTTAAATATGCCTCAGTTGTTTTTCAATCCTCTTAGCTGAGTGGATTTTAAAGCATTCTGACTGTTTAAGTAACTGTCAGAGTGCACCACAGGAGGTGTTAAATTGCTCAGAGATATTTAATTGATCACTTTTTGGTTTATTTATTTTTTTTAAAAAACCCAACTTTGCTGTGGGTATTGAACCAGTGATTCCTCTCAAAACGAAGGGGAAGACCAGAGACTCAGTCGCAAGTCTGCTACATGTGTTTCACTTAAAATACTCTTAACAGCAAGCCAGCAATTGCCCCTTCTCAGTCTCCCAGACCCCCCTGAATGTCAATTAGCTGTAGGTATTTCCTGAATGGGAGTTAGGTAAATAGCCAGAGGTGTGCAATAAAGCAAGGAAAGTCATTCTGGGCTTTTTGTTGAAAGACAAGGGTGGATCGTGAGTGGTAAAACCCAACTCCAACCACACGGTTTGCATTACAGAGAATAAACAACCCTGTCCTGACTTGGTTTTGTCATTGCCTATCAAAAATCAGTTGCAGTGAAACTACATCTAAAGTTAACAGGCAGGAAATTCCAACTATTTCCCATAAAGAAAACTGTTCTTTTTCAGCCCCTTGGAAAAGGCACTTTAAACATACAGAACATCTAATAATTCATTTGCTACACCATGTCAGTTCCCAGTGCTGTCAATCATTATCCAGCCAGCATATTGTTCAGAAGGTGGAGCTGTCAGGCTGAAGGAATTAAAGGTAAGAAAAGGAAAGCTTTTGCTTCTTGCTGATGCCAAGGGTAAGTGAGATTATGTCGAACCTTTTAAACAGTCTCCTTTCTCTGCCCCACCCCCTGCTCCTATATAACACACGCTGCATGTAGCAATACCTGTTTTAACCCAGCCGGTGGTGGGGTGTGTGCGCGCCTGCTTCTCACCCCTGCTGATGGATGCTTTCACCAGCAATCTCCTTGGATGGCTTTGTGTGGGTGTCACCACGCTTTTTGGGGCGACTGTGTTCTACACAGCCAAGAGGAGCCCGGCAGAGAAAGCAAACCTGCTGCTTTGGCGGCTCCTTCCCACCTTGCTGGGGCTGCTGTGTGTGGCTATGCTGGGCACCGGTGGGGGGCTGGTGGTGTTTTGCACCATGTGCCTCATCTCTGTGTACCTGGGCAGCAGGGCGCTGCTGCCCGTGGGCGACAAAGCTGTCCTCGTCACAGGTAGGGTGCTGCAGATGTGCTCCGGGGGGAAAAACCTGGCTTTTCTCACACGTGGGATGGAAAACTTTGTGTCCTTGGCTTAGATATTTATGAAATGCATGCTTATAAGGCTTCCTTTTGTTATTACTTCTTTTTTTCCCCCACTCATTTATTTTGCTTTGCCAGAGATGCTTTTTCCAGGTAAATAAGTGTTCTAGAATTAAGTAGAAAAGCATCCTAATGATGCTATTTATTTTTTAGTGTCTCATTTAATCTTTTCAAGTAGCTTTTTAGACATACTTGTGAAATTAACTGGTGGAAAAAGCCTAAGAATACTTATGATGGTCTAATTTTAAGAAGAGACATTAATTTCTGGAAGCCTTGAAACACTACATTCATACTTTATTTTTTTGTTTGCTTGAATTTATTACACTGATTATGGATATATGGATATCTTTTAGTGTGTCAGTTTACACAGTGCACTCTATGTATGTCATGCATAAACTTCCAGACACTGGTTTGGTGCCATCTTTGAAACAATGTATTGAAATAATTTGCTTTCCCTAGCAGTGGAAGTGCAGAGCTAATGAATTCCAGCTCTATTAACACTCTGATCTGCTTGAAACACAACTTTCAGTTTGCAGGAATGGCATTTGTAGTTTTATGGCTCTTCTGTTCTAAAATTTTAAATGCTGTTTGTTTGTGTTAATCAAAACTTTCAACCTGAGTGCCTGCCAACTGCTTCTTGCACTGTTAACTTGCTCCTTTTCTTGGTGTGTTTTTTGTTTGTGTTTGGTGGTGGTTTTTTTTTTTTCCTTTTCTTTTCTTTTTTTCCTCCCCCTTTATTTTCTGTATTTCCCCTCTGGAAAGCTGAATTAAGTTGGTTTGGTTTATAGATCTGTTTCTTGCATAATTTCATTTTGTTTTATAGGGACACCTGGAAATAATTTAAATTTGCCTAGCAAGCACTAATAGGGCAATTAAATAACAAAAGTTAAGAGGACAAGATGAGCAGCAAGTTCTCCCCTCTCGGTTTATCTGCCAGCTGGGTTTCTCCCTACAGGTGTCTGAGATGAAAATAGATGGCTGATGAAGGAGGGGAGTGGGGAGCACTCTTGTCCCACCCCTGCGGAGATAGGGGTTGTGCTTGCAGCTGGGCACCTCCTTGTTTTGTTAAGACTGCAGTTCTTCAGTAAAAAGCACTGCCTTGGAGCTTACCTTCTCTAGAAAATCTGAATTAGAACAATATGGGGGAGTGAAGAACATTTGGGTATGTTCCAGTAAGTCAGTGTGCTTTCTTTGTACCTCTGCTGCAACTGTCCTGAAGAAATGCAAGTTTGGACACCTCTGACAGCTCACACATCTGAGGAGGCTTTTCTTGGTCTTTATTTGATCCAGACCGGTATGCAATCAATCAAACCCTCCATCAACTGGAACCAAAGTTTTACTCAACATGTGTTTGGGTTAAATTGCTTTAATTGTAGTACTCTTCTCCATGCCAGCTCCAGAATGTGTATCTGCATGCACGTGCAGCCGTAAGGTGCCTTTAAATCAATTTTGGTGTCATTTTATCCAATTTAGACAAGATCTGAGGCAAGCACTTCATGGTAAATGGTAATTTTTTTTTTTTTTCTTCTTTTCCCCTCCTTTCAGCCCTGCAGAGTTTAGGAATGCTGCTGTGCTTTGGGTTAGGAATGCAGCTGCCACATATCACTGCTGAGACAGCTTCCTTTGGCCAGAGGATGGAGTAATCTCTGTGCTTTTCTGCCTGGGTTTTGTCAAATGCTGTTCAGGTCCTCTTTGGATGTGTCTTGAAGAGGTGCTGCTGTGAGTTACGTATTTAACCCAGCAGTTCACCAGTGTACCATGCCAAGGGGAAACTGCCCAGTTGTCAATTTTATTTATTTATTTTTTTCCCCCACACGAATAACTGTGGGCATGTGAGCAGTTTTAAAGTCACTGGTGAAACAATTCTGTTGATCCTCTTGCTGAGACTGAGTGTTTAACTGGCCTTAAACAGAAGGTTCTGGGCATGTGAATGCTGTAGTGTGGTTTGGTAGACTTGGTAGCCAACTTCCTTCAAAACTAAATAGCCACAAAGATCAGAAGTAGCAGGAATTGTACAATTCTTGTCTTAAATATTCTGTGTGTAGTGAGATGAACTTCTCCAGTTAACTTGGTCTTTTCATTCTTGATGTATGACTTGGCACTTCTGATGCTCAGTGTGAGTGGATGATAAATTTTGGTGAGACACTGGCACAGGGTGCCCAGGGAGGTTGTGGATGCTCCCTCACTGGAGGTGTTCAAGGCCAAGTTGGATGAGGCCTTGAATGACCTGTACTAGTGGGAGGTGTCCCTGCCTATGGCAGGGGTTTGGAACTAGATGATCCTTGAGTCCCTTCCAACCTTACCATTCTGAATTCTATCTAAATTCTTAGTAACAATTACAGCCAGCAGTGACTTTCTTATAATAAATCTTCTAGTCCCTCACAAATTGTTGTTTCTGATGTAGAAGCAAGGGATTGGAGGGGGAAATTCTCTCTTTCTTTTCTATAGAGTCCCAACTACTGTTTGAATTTTGTAAGTTGAAGGATAGTTTCTCTGGACTTCAGGAACAAGTCCAAAACTCAGATTGGATTTATCTTGATATAAGTCGGGGGCAAACCCAGCAGCAGGCACAGAAGCACTACTTTTTATTTCCTTCTTGGAATTACTGCATCCTCCTTTAACTCTTGGGCACTCTGACATCACTCCTTAACTTCAGAAGTACAGACTTAAGTAATACTTACATATCTCTGTGTGTGCTTGCTGGGAAGGATTTGATCCAGAAATAGGTGGCTTTCACTAAAATCGAAAGGATGAAAGACCTCACCCCCAAACCCAGAAACTTATCATATCTTTGGTGTATTTCCAGACCTCCTCGCATCTCTATAGGGAATTCCAAGAATGCAGGCTTGTTCTCTTTTGAGGCAGGGCTGTGAGGAGCTAAGTGTGATCTATGCGGTGCTTGCTGCATCTTCAACAAGCTGCAGAGTTAAAAAAAAATGACAATTTTTTCCCCCCTTTAAAAAAAGGCTTAAGTAGAGCATGAGTAATTCTATACAACATTGTATGTTGATTGATCCAGGCATTTAGTACATCCACTCAAATCACTTTGAATTTCAGGACTAAAGCCTCATTGAAAAGACAGAACCTAGAGGTGAAGATCTGGTATGATTAGGATGAGTCTTTCTGGCAGTCAGGTTTTGTTGACTGTGGCTTTTGAGTGCAGGAACAGGCAGGTGAATACCTATGATAGTATCTGCCTCTGTGCTGAAATGGCAGATTACCTTTTAAAGTTTCTGATAAGGTTAGGCAGAGACTATGGGCAGCTCTTTCACAGACAAGGAGGTAGTGGAAAAATTGGCAGGAGTCCCAGCCTGTTGTCTCACTTTCAGGTTTCCAGCCAGGTAGGTGGGTTTGGGAGCTGAGTGTTTACACACCAAGATGCTACCACAGGAGATTTTTCACAGTCAGAATGATCAACCACTGGAAGAATGTCCTCAGGGAAGTGGTGGACTCCCCAGCCTTGGACACTTAAGATTCAGCTGATCAGGGTGCTGGGCCATCTTATCTAGACTGCTTTTCCTAATAAAGGTTGGACTGGCTGATCCTTGAAGTCCCTTCCAACCTGATACTCTGAGACAGCCAAGCCCTGGCATAGCCCCATGAACCTGGGTGCACATCAGCACCCAGGAGCATCCTCAGTGGCAACTACAGTGGAGGCTGTGGTGCAGCATTGTGGGACACACTGATCTATCTGCTTTGCAGGGCAGAAACAGCACTAATTTCTTAAACTCCTCATTTTCTTCTCAATTTTATCCTTGGCAAAACTCCTGCAGCACAATCCCTATAACCTCCTCCCCTGCCTCTAGCAGAACCCTGTGTTACTTCATTTGGAGTCTTGGTGCGAGGATGGGTGAAACGTTTCCTCCCTCACCAAGAAATTTAGGCAGAAAGAATGGAAACAGGAATTAAAAGAAGACAGCAGGAGAGAAAGCAGTTGGAAGGATCTTAAGATAGGAGCAGCAGTCAAATGGAGACTTGTGAATCAACTGAATCATTTGTTAGGTATTCATCATTGTTAGCTGGTGGGAAGAACTGCACAGTTGTGATTGCACAGCTCGTGTGTGCGGTTACTCTAATGACACTTCTTGCATTTGGTGGCTCACTGCTTTAGATGGATCAAGTCTAGAAGGGGCTAGAGGTGCCAAGAGAAATTCTGATGCAAGTTTGCATGAACTGAATAGCTGATGGCATTCTGAGACTTGCAGTGCTTTCAAACCTTAAGAAAATCCTTTGCAGCTAAAGAAAGACTTGCTTAGTTTTGGCTTGGCTGCAGCCTAGGACAAGAACGTTTATCAGAAGGATCTGGATAGTAGATGTTTGAATAAAATCCTGCTACACTGGATTAAGAAACAGAACCCAACAGTTTGAGCTCCAGTGCACCAATTGCTTTGTCCATCTGAAATTTCAAATAAAAAAATTTTGCGTTTTCTCTCTTTTTCCTCCCCCAGATACTTTTGTTACCATGTTTCAATCTGAATATTTTTACAGACTAGAGTTTTTTTATAGACCAGAGTTTTATTTATTCTTTACAGTGAGGGTGCTTAGACACTGGAATGAGTTGCCCAGGGAGGTTGTGGCTGCTCCCTCCCTGGAGGGGTTCAAGGGCAGGTTGGACAAGGCCTTGAGTGAGCTGTACTAGTGGGAGGTGTCCCTGCCTATGGCAGGGGGTTGGAACTAGCTGCTCCTTGAGGTCCCTTCCAACCTTACCATTCTATGATTTACTGTGTATGATGAAGTAAGTCTGAGAATCTGTCAGTGAGAGAGTGTGAACTGATGCAGTCATCTCAAAACTGATAGAATGTGGTCTGTCAGTCTTTGTGAAACATGCGGGCATTTAACTCCTCAAACCTTCAGATCTGAAACTTTCTTCTTACTGTCATACATAATTTGGTGACTTTATTTCATCCTCTTTGGTTAGATTTGCATGTGTTTCCAGTATGTGCTGCTTTGCTTTTTTATGAAGGACTCACTTTTCAAGTGTCTCTTGGTGCTTTCAGGAAGTGACACTGGAATTGGCCACGCTCTGGCTAAGCACCTGGACGACTTAGGTTTTGTTGTCTTTGCTGGAGTTTTGAACAAGGATGGACCAGGAGCTGAGGAACTGAGAAGGACCTGTTCTCAGAGACTCTCTCTTCTGCAACTGGATATAACCAATGTCACCCAAGTCAAGGAGGCCTATCTAAAAGTCTCAGAGAAGGTGCAAAATACAGGTACAACTTTTTTCCATTTGTGCTGGTTTGAGGCTAGTTGGAATATTTTAATGGAGAAAATTAGATTATAGGCTGTGGAAAGAAAACAGTGGTGATGTCTACTTCACTCATAGGCTTGCTGGGATGTTTAGGAACACAAAACATAGATAAGACACTTGAGCTTTGGAGTGTCTTGGGCTCTCTGGCTTCTTGCCTTCTCCTCCCTGCTGAATAATCTCACTAACCACTTTCCTTCTAACCCCTCTGGCCAATCCTCCAAACTCATCCTGTGCATAAGCCAAACCCTGGGGTAAGGCAGAGGGGTGGAGAAGGGGTGGAAGGGTGGTTGGGAGCCCCTCCTGGAGACTCTGAGTTCTGGGAGGGGAGTTGTGTTTCTGTATTACCTTTAACTTGTCTATTTCTGTAACTATTCCTGTTTATTGTGTATATCTCTGCTTGTATATTGTGCTAAGCTGTAAATAGAGCTTCAGTCCTTAACTTCCAGCTGGCTGAGTCAGTCTGGGTGATTTTACAAAGTGTATGGGGGGAACTCCCAAACTGTCACACCATTCTAATGGGAGTACAGTCTACTTGCTTGCAAGCTGCATCTCATGTGCGTAGGTCATTTCCATGCCACAGTCTGTAGGAAGCCATGGATCTATGTAGGTGACTTCTGCTTTCTGGGACATACAAAAACTGGTGATGATTGGTCATGGGTTGGGTACCATGCTGTAGCTGCAGATCATCTCTGCTTTGATCTAGAGGGACCATGCACTCATCACTTCAATCTTTATGGAGCTGGTTTCCTGCTCTATAGCAACCCTGTGCTTTCTCCTCTTGCCAGGACTCTGGGGTGTTGTGAACAATGCAGGCATCCTGGGCTTCCCTGCTGATGCTGAGCTGATGCCCATGAGCACATACAGGCAATGCATGGAGGTGAATTTCTTTGGAGCTGTAGAGATGTCCAAGACCTTCTTACCATTACTTCGGAAATCCCAGGGGAGGCTGGTTAACGTGTCCAGCATGGCAGGTGAGTTGAACTCAAGGACCAAATTTCTGGTGCAACAGGAAAAAAACAACAAATTCCTCAACAAAACCCTTTTGGTTTTGCTTGTTAGTACACCTGGGGAGCTGGTATCTAGGTAAAAAGTGCAGGTTTCCTTTTGTTTAGGAGACTATTCCTAGAAGCCAGCCCTTAAAGCAGAAAAGTTTTACGTGGATAAAAATGTGCTATTATATAAAAGACAGTAAAATCCAGATCTTGTGCTATAGATGCTGGGTGATAGCTTAGTGAGCTTCCAGGAAGATGGGTGCTTTATCAGGCATGTTTCTGTAACATGTTCCAGCAGAAGTCTGTGCCCACCTCAGTTTGTGCCAGTGAACTGTGTGATGGAGATTCCTCAAAGCTTAATTCTTCAAGGACAGAAGGCAGTCATCTATTTACTGCATCCTATGGTTCTTTACATACTGTCTTAGAGCATGGTCTGCTAATAACCTGAGACCTGAAGAGAATGTGTCTTTGTCTTTAAAAGTATTGTTTGTTTTCTCCAAAATCAAGTCTAACATCTTAGCAAAGTGGTAATTGTGTTTTATTGTTGCTCTTTAGAAATTGGAGCATATGGCATCTTCTCCAGTTCTCTGCTGTGAATTGGATCCTGTGCTTGCTATCTATATGCCTTTATAACATGACCTCCTATTCTAGGAGGACAGCTGAGATGCTCAGATGTAGGAATAGAAATAATACAATATCTGGTTGCCAACAGCTGAGGAGCAGGAATGTTCCTTTGAAACTGAAACCTACTATTAGCAGAATGTTATGGTGCTGGAAAGAATTTTAGCTGAAGGCCTCTTAAAGGTTTACCATATCATCTGCTTCCCAAATTTTCCTTTGCCTTTTGTCATCTTGGACCTTATTTCTGTGCAGTCCACTCAATTCCTGCTGTGTAGCTGAGGTGGATTGCAGTTGCTGCCTTGTGTTCATGTCTTAGATTGAGGATGTGCCCTCAGCCTAGTCTGATGCTGCTGTGTTCTGTGGCTGTTTTTTTAATCCCAAGTATGTTTTGTACCTGCATGCCTGTGTTTATGGCTTGTTGCTGACTCTTAAAGATATCAGAGTTATCAGGAGGACCTTTCTGGTGCTGCTCTGTCCATTAGACCTTGCAAGCAGAGAGAGAGATAGGACAGAGACCTCTATGTCCTCTAAGCACTCAAGTGAAGCCTACACATTCCATGGTTTGGGGAAAATGTCTTAATTCTTGACATGAATCTGAGCTGCCTTTCAGGGGTAAATGAAGAGCTTCCTTGTGCTGAGCAATTTGCCCTTACAGGAGTTTATAATGACCCTGCTTAAACTATAGCTGTTTGCACTGATGTTCTTGCATGAGGACTGGTTTGGGTAAATAGCTTCCTCTTAACACAGGATCTGAGGGTCCTTTGGTAAAACATTAGCAGAAAAGTTAGTGAGGTCTCACTGTGCTGCATCTATTCCTGCCTGTGTAGAGCCAATTTAATTGGACTTGAGGTTAGCCTGACCTCAGAGGGAAAAATTTGGTGATTCAATTGGCTCAAGCCCATTGAAACTCGAACTTATTCAGATACATACAGAAGAATAATTAACATATAACTGACCTGACTTCTTCAAAGGAATGACTCTGTGTGAGAAGCTCCTGTGATACCTTGGTTGCTACAGTACAAAACTCAACAAGTGGCACCAGTGTCTTACCTGAAAATTCCCCTGTAGCAAAGAATTCTCTTTTAAAAGGTTCAAATACGTTGAGATAAATGTGTGATGTCTGAAACACAGTCTGTACTGGGGGATGTGGCCAGCTGCCCATGCAGGCAGAAGGAGTGGTGTGCCTCCAAGAGAAGGGTTGCCCATTCTGTTCCCTCCTGCTTGCTGTACCGATACAGCCTGTGGCAGCTCTTCAGTCTGGCAGTGATACTCTGAGTGGTGACAACACCAACCTTGTGGAGAAGGTGGGGAGATGCTCAGAGTGGTTTTGGATTTTTTTCTAAAGCTGAAGTGACAGTCTGCCAGCTCTTGAAACAGAGGAGATCTGTGTTTGGAAGATGTTATTTCTCAAAGCTTTTACTTTGTAAACATATGGCTTTACTTTAAATGCACCTCAAATACTGAATTCTTTCGATTTTGTTCTGTCTAAACAAATGCTGCTGGGATTGGAGGAGGGGTATGATTGTAGGAATGGGATCTGCTTCTAGATGGGTCTCAGGGAGTTCTGTTGCCTCAGGGGTGTGATTCCAGCTTTGGTTCGTCTGCAGAGATTTAACCCACTCTTGCACTCCTGTTTCTGGTCTTTCTGAAACTATCTGGGAAGAATGGGAAGATAAATTTGCTTTATAAAGCTAGAACTGAGATTACTTTGTTGTAACTGTGGTTTATAGCAGGAGCTTGAAATTCGTGTTAAGGTGACAGCAAGAACAGGAGCATTAAACTATTGCTTCACTGTTTATGTGAACTAAAACATAACCTGTTTCTGAAACTAACAGTCATGACTTTCAGCAATTTTTACCCTTAAACACAGTGCAGTTCATGTTTTCTGCCATACAAGGTGTTACTGTACAGAGCTGCTACAAGCAACTGCTAATTTACAACTTTCACTTTTTTTGTTTTAACCTTTAGAAAGAAATGATACCCCCTCTGACTTGCTTTTAACCTCAGGGAGAGCCACATAATTTTGGTTGTGCTATAATCTTCCTTCTAAATCACGAAAAAATAAAGGCTGGAAAGAGCCAGCGTCGAGCTTTATCTTCTTTATATTGCTCCTGCAGGAGGCATTCCACTACCAAGATATGCTGCATATGGTGCATCAAAAGCAGCTCTGTCCATGTTTTCTGGAGTAATGAGGCAAGAGCTTTCCAAATGGGGAGTTAAAGTTGCTGCAATTCATCCATCAGGCTTCCGAACAGGTTGGTATTTGACATGTGGAGTAGTGTTCTGCTTTCCTGCTTTCCCCATAGTCCGGCGTCCCCGACCAGAGCCCCCGATGATTCTCAGAAGTTATTCTCCCCCCACCCATTCTTCACATGGATTATGGAAATCAAGATGTTCCCTCTGCTTCTACACAGTGCCTGCCTCTGCCTTGTAAATGTAGCCTTTCTCCTGGGCAGAGAGCTCTTTGCTTTGAGACAGAGCAGGGTTCAGGTGATTGATACATTTCCTTTGCTCTGGTCGCTCAGGGTAACAAACCGAGCATTGTGGTGTGACTGATGTGAGTGTTATGGCTTGCTTGTCCTGTATGAGAGCTTCAGGACTTGCTGTTAGTCCTGTTTCCCAATATTAGAGCTCTTTATTGAGCTGCTCAGTCTTGCATCAAAGTACCTGCAGCAATACCTGTCATCCTGTGTACTTTCTGTCAATATTACTCAATATAGTCTCTGATCTTTCCACTCCTTCCTTCGGCTGTGCTCCTGTTGCTTTCTCTTTCAAATCCTCTTTCTCCTCCTCCTCCCTTGAGTACTTTCTGCAAGGCCCTCCCAGATCACAGACTCATCTCTGCACCTCGTTCCTGCTCTGTGGACATCCCTGGCAGCTACCTGAGGACAGCATCAAATCCCATTGCTGCCTATTCAAAAAGACCTGATGACTTCATGGAGATAATCATTGTGCTGATGAACAGCAAAATGTCTTTTCCATAAAACCCTGCTCCCTTGAATTCCTCCTCTGCTGGGAAGGGGCCCTGTGAGACGCTGGGCTCTGACAGCACCTGTGTGGCTGGTGATACACAGCTGAAGCTTTACCTTCAAGGCCCTGCTTAGCTGCTGTCAGTCCTCTGGTACAAAACTTCATGCATCAAACAAAGTCCCAGTATTTGATTTAAACATTTTTTCTTTACTTGTGGTGCTTAATTCATGATAGTTAGGCACTAAATGCATTGGGGAAAACACTGCTTTCATTCCTGCATTGTGCAGGTGGTGGAAAAAGAGATTTATATTTTTTTTTAAACAAAAATCTGGACTAATACAAACCTTATCCTTCTTGGAAATCATTACTGAAGTACCAGTGTCACTTTTGAAAGAGAAGCTTAGCACTTGGCCAGCCCAAGTGAATGCTGGTTATCTTAGTTTGCCCATCTTTCCTCAGTCACTCACATCTGTTAATAAGTCCTGGTCAGAAAAACACACAAAATAAATAAAGACAGAATGGTAGGTGGTGGCAGGGGAAGGGAAAATGTGCTGACTTGGCTGTGAGAGAGATTTTTTTTTTTTTAGGTAATGCTGGTCACCTAATAGTGCATGAACCCCATGGTCTGCTTTGTGCTTTCCCTTTTTCTTTCAGGCAAATTCACTCATGGCTAACCAGCTGCTTTGTCTGTTCTTCAAGCCAGTTTGGAACAACTGTGAACCAGGGTGGTGGTGGTGAACAACTTACTGACTGTTAACTAGAGCTGATTTTCTTTAATTTGGCCCCAAACAGACTTGCTATCCTGTGCTGTCGCTACTGCAGGTATACAAGGCACAGCTGACCTGTGGGCTAAGCAAGAAAAGGAGTTGATAGAGAACCTCCCAGCAGACACAAGGCAAGACTATGGTGAGGACTACCTCCTGGAGCTAAAGAGCTACCTCCTGCACATGCCTATATACTGTGATGCTGACCTCTCCCCTGTGCTGGGTGCTATCCTGCACGCTTTGCTGGCCAAGAGACCACATGGCCTGTACACTCCTGGCAAAGGGGCTTACATGCCCCTCTGCATCTTCTGCTACTTTCCTCTCTGGGTCTATGACTTTTTCAGTAGTAAGATGCTGAGTCCTAAGTCTGTCCCACGGGTGCTAAGAACATCAGAAGCTGCAAGCAAGGATCTCTAAGACATCTGTCAGCATTTGTCCTATTTGGCGATAACTGGGAAGAAAAAACTATTTTAAGACACTGCCTTTTATTGTGTTGTCTTTGTTTAAATTGCATTTACACTGCCTTGCAAACAGAAGTAAATCTTTGTGTTAAGAACAACGTTCAGGAAAAGCAGGTGGATAAACAGAAAGCTGTCCTCACACAAGGCGTTTTTGGAGGAGCTCCAGTGGTTACCTGATGTTTTTGTATCCTGCCTTCTGTGTAGGGTATCTCATGAAGTGACATAAATTCTTTTCTGTTTCAAAAGGTACCACACAGATGTAGAATTTGTGGGGTTTATTTGTTTTTTTAATGAAACAAGAGCTTGAGAATCAGTCACTTCACTGAACATTATAGGGAGCTACATGTATTCTTATTGGAGACTTTCAGAAAGGTCTCATACAAATCTTTCTTGTTGCAGCTTCAGTCTGACAAGTTTAAAGTTTAGGGATTTTTTTTTTTGAGTTCTCTTGCTGTTGGATCTCAGAAACAATTGAAATGATTGACCTTTTCCCACCCTCAAACTTTGTGAAATGTAACTGTGATGTTCATAATGTGTCCTCTTTGCCAGGTTAAACAACATAGATTAAGTTGGGGGTGGGGGGAGAGGAGAAGAACGATGACAGACCAAGGCCTTCATGAAGAAGCAAATGATCTTCCTTCAGTATTAGAAAAAGTAATAGCAAGTATATCAGAGGGTAATTTGATGTGACTGTCTTGGTCATCCTGTGTATATGACTGTGCTTTGCTAATTATTAGTAAACTCTGATTTCACTTCTGCTTTTTTGTACAATTCCTTATTTGGTTCTGGGTTGATGAAGGAGTTGTGGCTTTGTCCATTTTTCCTGACACCACCCTTTTGTCTGCCTCTGCTTTGGGGAGGGTTTGGCTTGCTCCTCTAAGATCAGTCAGTCGTCAGGTGTGTGTTCCTGGGTCCAGT